>VZRI01000473.1:881623-956138 GCA_013397515.1 Upupa epops
ATGATCCTATGATCCTATGATATATGACATATATAAATATTATATATATAAAATATATGTTTATATATGCAAAATATATATATTAACATATAAACAAGGAAACATGGGGGCTAAAAGACAGTAACTTATCTTCATTAGCAGCAGAACATTACATCACCAGCATCCAGGCCATAAGCCATAGCTATCCTTGCTGTTCATATTCCTGGTTTTGAGGTAGCACGGATGCAGCCTTCTCCATTTCATTAAATCTGGCACCAGGCTGAAGGAAAGGGGACAATTTGAGACATACTATTTCCTGGTGTAATCACCTAAACCAAGTCAACCAAGTCAGGGAAATCTCACTCAAAGTCACCAGCAGGTCCATGCGCCAGAATTAACGTTCAAACAAGGGGACACATGCTGCTTTGGAATGCTAGTTCTCCTCGGCTGCTGCATTTGCCATAGGCAAAGGAATTGTTTGGGGAACAGAGGACTCCAGATTATTTCAATAGCGTTTGCTGACAGTCAACCTGAATTCTACCTGAGACCTTTCCATTCATGGGCACGTCGTGAGGAAGTGCCACAACTGGTCATGTCTTCATTTCAGCTAGGTTCTTTCCCTGCATTGAATCTCCAAGAGTAGTCATATACATCCCGTGGTATCTGCTACAGTTAGTAAACTTGATTTCTGCCCTGTTTATATCTGCAGAGAAGCTTAAAGATCCTCTGGGGCGTGTGGCTTCTAAACTTCTGCCTAGTGGCAGTGCCTCTGCTTTTATAACTTTTTAATTGACCAAAAGAATTGGGTTGATCATCAAAGCCTCTGTTTATCAGTTGAATACGGTGATGACACATGTCGCAGAATGTTAGCATAGCTGGAGTTTTCCAGCACATTCCTAGCTTATTCCTAAGCTGGAAGAGAACAGCAAGTGGGAGGAGGCATGTTCCTGTGCCGTGCTCAGTGCCTCCCCATGCTGCAGAGGACCGTTGTAGCTGGAGGTCTTTCACACACGCATTTATCACCAGAAATTTTGTTCTCATTTTTGTACCAGCAGTAATTTCACTAGAAAGCTACCAGAATAAAGGATTGAAGAAGCTACTGGATTGGTCCAAATAGAAGTGTAAGGACCTTTGTACCACAGAAGTAAAGGTTTCTACTTTTGGTTAAAACACATTTTAAGGTAGGTGCATGAGTCTTTGAACTGCTGCTACTCTGAAGTGAGCTGGAGTGAAGCTAGCAAAAATCACATCAACTTTACTTATCAGCTGCCAAGTTCCTGAGAGCTCTTTTGACTTCAGACAGCCTTGTGAGTGCTCAAAAATATTCCAGAAAGCCTATGCCACAAGAGATTTTGAAAGCAAAATGTACTGTTCTCTGAATTGGTACAAAGCCTGAAATGGTCTACACTCGATATTTGGTTTTCATCCCATGCTAATTATAAAATGCATGTGGTCCCTGACCAAACCTGGCCATCCTAAGTCCTGGATAAAAGTAATATCTGAGCACGGTAAGCAGCATAAATCTGTGCTTAACAATGAAGTAAAGAGTAGATTTTTGTTTCAGTTTCTTCCATAAAGTCATGAGCAGGATCTTTCTGCAGAAGAAGTCAAATATTAGCAGTGTCTAACACCCTCACTGGCTGAATTCACAGATCATACTCAATTTAGCAACTATCATGGGTTCCAAGTATTTCTGTGACATTCTTAACTCTTGTAATTTTCTAACCGAAGAATGACATAGGTGAGTGTGACTGTGGAGAGCACACATTCTTGCTGAATATAAGGACACACGAGACTTCATACTCGTATGAAAATAATTATTCAGACTGCAAAATCAAGCATTTAAGACTAAAACTCAACTCCTCTTAAGCCCTGGCTCCTGCTTTAGACAAGATCTGCTGGAAAGCGCAGTATGATCGAGTGTAACGCGTATTTGCACCAGAGCACTGTCATGTAAAAGCGAATAAATTAAGGTCCACAGGTATTTGCTAACCCTCAGATACTGACTTGCATCAGAAAAGTTAATTTAAGGTTAACTCTGCTGTAAATTATTCTAACACTCCTGCATATTTAATACACTGTGCATGAATCTTGACCCTTCTGCATTTCAGTACAGGATGCTAAGACAGAGTTAGTGAGAACTTTAACTGTACAGGTGCATAGTAGCTGAGGAAAGATGGGTTTGTTTCTGTGTATGTTTGAGGGACAGAGAACAAGGAAAACAATGCAGAGTCTACAAAGGTGCCAACAAGCTGCCTGATGTGGTTTATCTTACTCCCACCCCTTAAGCTAAGGATTTTAGAGAGTCTTTTGGGATAGAAGCTGATTACTTGGGAATGTTTTTATAATGTAAGACCACAGACTTGTTCTCTTCTTCATCTACCTTTTCATTTTCTTGTCTTCGTGTGGTCCAAGTGTGTCTCTTGATGCTGATAGTGCCAATGTGAGCCCAGCCTGCAGCTTGACGCCTACCAATGTTTTCCCAAGAGATAAACATAAGAAAAGGATAATGGCAATTTTTGTCACTTTGCATCCTAAATGGAATTTCATGAGACAAAGAGAAGACACTTCAGTGGCCCAAGGGGATTTCCTCTGCTGAATATCAAACACCTTCTACAAACAAGAGAAATGTGAGAGATCCTCAAAATAAAAGGTCACAGGGATTTTCTATAATAGAAAGGCTTTAATGACCTGAATGCAGGTTGCTGTTACCAGCTGCCCCTACAATGAATCAGAAAAACGAGGATGAGGAGGTCCCTCCCTATGTTTTTCTGCAATTCTCAGTAGCCACTGATTTGGGGAATAGTCACTGGTATTGCCCAGCTTCCAGACAGGGAGCTTGAAGTACATTTAGTAGTAGCAGCTCTGAGAGCAGAAAAGGTTAAATAAGGAAGGAATCAAAGCGGAAAGGGAGATGACAATCATCTGGAGACAGCTCGCTGGCAGCATGCCCAGGCTTACTCTGCACAGGTACAATCCATGTGTCAGGCACAGAGAATGGCATTTGCTTGCGTGCTGGGAAGAGCCCAAGTTAGTTATGAGAAGGGCCAAAGTGGATAGTGATCACTGACTGCCTGAGGAAGTCCTGGCAGCTGCAGAGAGAGCAGCGCTTCCTCTGCCCTACTCTTTGACTTCGAACTTGATTGAGGATGAGTAGGATGGGAGACCTAGAAAAGGACAAGAGGCACTGTGGCCATTCTCATGCCTCATTATGTATCTCCAGAGGTGAAATCTTCTTTCTGGGCATGGAAAGAAGCTGCACCCAGCTAGTACTCTCACTCCAGAAGTTTGCGTGCTTGAGAGGTTGCTGGCACACATGGGTGTAGAGTAATATCAGGTCATTTCAGCATGTGGAGAACATACTAGGTTTCCTCCTGTCCTCCTGTCCTCTCCTAGCCCTGGCTCTTTCTAGCTGTCATTAACCTGCTCTGTCCATCTTCACCCTCTACCCCCAACCCACCCCTTTCCTCTGGGGTATCTCACAAGAACCATTTCTTCACTCCGGTCATGTTTCCTTTATTTCTGCTGTTTTCTGAGCACAGGAAGGCCTAAGAAGAGGGACAGAAGTTGCACCCCCCTCATTTTCAGAACAAAGAATTTGACTGTCAGGCACAGAGGAACTCATGGCCGGGTGTGTGACACATTTCCCTGTGCCCAGGACATATATAACGAGTCAAATCAAAGCCCTATTAGTTAGTTCTATTGCATGGAAAGAAATCATAATTAAAAGGGACTCTGAATATTCAATCAGTTTGAAAGTGACGTTGCTGTTGAATGTTCTTCTGTAGACAAAAAAAAGCATCAATATTATTAGGATGCCTGGGAATTCAAAATATTCCTTCGTATTTAGCATAAAACACATCTTAAAACACCTATTATGGGCCCAGAAGAATATGTCTTTCAGTGTTTGAGAAGTATTTAAAATACCCCGGCAGATGAAGGTAAGGAAACATTCATTTCAGGCAGTCTTTCACTTTGATATGTGCCGATGAGTACAGAAATGTGAAAATGAAACAACTTAAGGACGTGTAGCTCAAATTACATATGAAAATCGTCCATTCAAAGTGTGGATTTAATCATTTTTGTCTTAGTCAGCTCATTCTTTCAAACACCCATTTTCCATTCCAGGATACAATACTTACACTGTAGTGTAGATTACTATAATTAACAGGTTAAACACATGAAAACAGTTTTTTCCCCTTGATGTGCCTTTGGATCCTTTATTTTGCTAGCAGTTGTACAGTAGAGTCACTTCCTACAAAGGAAAAACAACTGCCATGGGGTTTCTTAATGCTGTTAATGTTCTTTTCTTTCCTTCCAGTAATAACAGTGAGAAATTATTGTCTGTAAATACAAGAATGTAATGGAGAGGATGTTTAAAGCTGTATGCACAAGATCCGTAAGTATGGACTGCTTGTTGTTATGGAACAGCCGATATTTTTATTAAGACACTCTTCCAGCCTCATTGCACAGAGAAGTTCTTTTCTGAACAAAAGAAGCCCCGTTCGGTTGGAGTAAAATGTAATTCTGCAGCTTAAGAAAAAAAACATCTTACACATGTCTTCTGTGCTGTGGTATTTACAGCAAAGATCAACATTTGCTTACTTTGTTTTCTCCACCAACACATGCCATGTGGCATCTCTGTCGATGTTTTCATTTTTTTAATCCTATGTCCCGCTGGTTATAACATAACTTAATGTACCAACGGCAATTAATAGACTGACAAAGGATCACCTCACAAGTGCTGATAAGCTTCATTTAACTAATTTAAAGAGTGGAAGTTTGATTTTCTTCTTTTTTTTCCCAGGAAGGTAGCTTGTTTCCTTATTTCCTGTCAAGTGAGCCAACTCTCGTGACCTGTAGTTAAAAGAGCCCTTTGTAATTAAGGCAGTGAGCCTCAAAGTGAACATTTCTCACAGTGGGGGGGTGGGGGGAGAAAAAACCAACAATACACAACCAAAAAAGAGGAGGATGCATGACACTGCTTAACTAACTAATCAGAGCTGAGCCAATCCATTTTCCTGCAGGCCACTCAGTGCACCATGAGCGCGCAGAATCTCGCCCTTCATTGGCTTCATGTCCATTTTATGGACCAGTGAGTCTATTAAGATCTTGGTGAGTGGCCCTATCCGAGGGTAGGGCTCTCTCCTTGTTGTCTGCTCATAGACTACCAGAAACTGATCAGCCGTGTTATATCAATAACATTCTCACACCAGGTTGTGTAAATTGATCTTTTACAATTTCTCTCAGTGACAGTCTCTGTAACCAACAAGATAAATCATTCCTCCTGTGGCTTTTTTATTGATTGCTGAGACCTGTATAAAAATTACACCGCTCAAGCTGTGAAGTGAACATCCTCATAAAAGAAGACTCTCTATTTACAATCAAAATACGTTTGGGTCCAGATCAAGCACAGATTTACTACCCCAGCACCGTAAGAGACCAGAATTTAACTGAGATTCAAAGCACTGACAAAGTAACCCGCATAAACTTTTCAAATACGAATGGTGCACCTTAACAAAAGCGAGCAAAAATAAAAGCAAGCAGAAAGAACCTTCAAGGCCGTGCTGAAGTAAAGGCGTTTGTAACAACAAACCATCTGTTAAAAACCCCGATGCAGAAGAAGCACAGCAACACAGTCAGCTTTGTTATTTCTGCAATTGTTTGTACCAACACTAACACAGATTCCTGTCTGGAATGCAAACGTGGGGGCTTTTGAAATGGAAGAATATCATCAGACCTCCTTAGTTCTTCATAGAAGAAATATTCTGTAACTTTGGAAGAGGTGACAGCTGAGATACCAGGATTCCACGGAAATTGATTTAAGCTGCTGTAGCGTATTGGCTGTACTGGTTTATTAAAGTAAAAAGTCTAATGGTGTTTGACAGAGGCGGTGTAATGCATCCATTGGTTTTAGGCAGTATCACCTCCACACCCATTACTTTCTTTCCACTTTATACTATCATTTTAATTCTTTTTAAACAGTTACTAAGTACTCGTTTCTTAATTATTTAAACCTTCTGCTATTCTTGTGTACAACAACACGCTTTAAAGAAGACGCTATTGAAGCAGGTAGACTTAAAATGAGCAACACTTAAATGTTATAACATCAAGCATGACGGAAGAATTAGCAAATGGTTTAGAGGGCTGAAAAGTAGATATCAGATACCAATTGCATTGCTTGTGCTTTTCTTTGAATAAGACACTTGCTAGCCAATACCTCAATTTAGCCCTCTGTAAGAAGGGTGTTACGGAATTGAGAGGAAAAATGTCATTCCCTATCATGCTAATTGAAGTCAATAGAGATACACTCGAATCAGACTTGTCCTTCAGAAACTGTGAAGCTTAAATTACTGTTTGCAAAGCATTCTGAAACCTTTGGTAATGAGACCTACAAGAATGCAAGCTGGGTTTCCTATGATTATCCAGCACAAAAACGGAGGATGCATTCAAGTATTTCCTGTTGTCCGAAAGCTGTGCAGCCAGATTAGCGCTACCTGTGAGAACAGGTACCACCTAGTTTCTCAAAATGAAGTATTTGTTAAGAGCCTGATAGAATTCAAATTTAGGTCCAATTGTTTTGTTCTGTTGATGTAAAAATCTGTAGAGCTAAAGCACCTGTGATGCTGGAGAGAAGAGTAATACCATTCAAAACATTTTGTCTTTAAAACGGTTGTGCCTGTATCAAATGTTTACGTCTGTTAAGTTCTAAACCATGCACAATTATTAGAAATTACAAACCCACCGGCACCGTTTACCGGTCAGGAACTGTTGTCTCAGCAGTTGCCACAGAGAGAAACCTCAGAAAAATAATGTTGTGCATTAATCTGAAAAGCTGAAGTATGAAAATGCTGAACTTTCTGCTAATGCTAAAAATCGGTCCCTAAATGGCAGAAGCCTTCTCTCTATTTGCTCAGAGAGCAAGATTATTTCTTCACTTAAATGGAGAAAAAAAAAGAAGGCAAGGAGTTGTTTGGGCTGGGATTTTTTTGAATGAACCTGGTTATGAATGCACTCTCCTCTCAAGGAGCTGACTTCGGGATAAAATGTAGTGGTACTTTCCATTCACGTCTCTATTCCTCTTCCTCTCACTTCCCAAGGCATTTTGAAAGGGGAAGAGTTGAAACAGTATTTATTAGAAAAACTTGATGGTGAGAAGTCAGTTCAAGGCCCAGGAGCGAAAGACAAAGGACACTTGCAAAGAAATGATTGCCTGGTGATAGCAAACACAATGAAATAAAAGAAACCCCCTATGCTTGAAAAGCTATTTTGTCTCTATTTTGTTCTTACTTTGGCAAAGAACTCAAATTACCCAAATCATAAGATTTTCTTTTCATTACTAGCTTTATTAACATTCTACTCTCTTGCAACTTAGAGGTGAACTGATGAAGAAGAACATCAGCGTAGTCTGGGATTGTGAGGTTTTATTTGTTTCCTTGAGGGAAGAACGCAGCCTAACGGGCTCTAATTTTTAGTGGCATCCTCTTGATTTCTCTTAATCCTGGATTGTGATGACTCTTCAAGCAGCTCATTGGGAGCAATTGTGGGAAAAAGACCATTCTCCTTTCAGCTGTTCTTCCAAACCCTAATGAGTTAACAATTGAAATACAGAAAGTTGCTTCAGAGGTCAGGAGAGTATATTCTACACAATGGTCCCAGCATTTGAAACCATGACAGCACTATAAATTGACAAACTAAAGCAGAGCACTTGGTGGTCTCAAGTGGAGAAAAGAACATCAGCCAAGAGCAGTAAAAAGACAAACCATGAAACCACACAGAAAAAATGAGTGATTTTTTTCAGATCACCTTGTTAGCATTTAGTGTATCAGAGGTCAGATAAGTAGAACAATAATAAGGTCCAAGGTTGAATACCAGTGGGGAAGCTTAACCCAGGAGCTCTAGGTCAACCAGAAGTGAATGAGGTAGAACAGTGAAACAGTAGTCACCCAGGAAGAGAACGCACAAAAGTCAGTGGGTTAAGGGGAGGAGCCCGACAGTTATCAATTAGATGAAGAGAAAGACCGGGCTAGAGTACCTGGAATAGGAAAATAATCCCAGCTATTTGCTCCTGTGCATGGTTCTCACTCTCTGGTTTTCAGGTTTTGAGACACTCAGAATGTGATGGAACTAAGGATCTTAAATCTGTAACAGATGAAAAAATGCAGGCCAGTTGGATGCGTTTTCCCCGTGTCTTATGTGCACATGACAACGTTTCCATCCGGCGCTGGACAGTCTGCTGAGATCAAGGAATCATAAAAATCAAGTTCTTTTAAAAACATGAGGAAACAGGCACACGTGCACAGTCACTCCCTTGTGAGGCTGTGCTTTTCAATTTCTACTTTTGCCTTTAGAAAAGTACAATCTACACCAGGTTTATTTTCATCTTATGAGGAGGAAATTCTCCAGATTTGTGAAGAAAGTATTTTCGAGTCATGAGAAGGATATTTAAGTGACATTTTACAATACAGAATGTGTAAACGTAGGTCTTTGTGCAGAATGCCTATAGGACCTCCTTTCAACGTGCATCACCTAACTTACTAGACATGTTGCCTCTGGTTTCATGGGATCTAGAACACAGTATCACAGTATCACAGTAACGATAAGGTTGGAAAAGACCTTAAAGATCATCCAGTCTGACCTAAAACCAACCAATTAAACCTAACATCTAACATCTAGCTCATGCCACTCAGCACTTCATCCAAACTAACATTGAACACCTCCAGAGACAGCAATTCAGCCACCTCCATGGGCAGCCCATTCCAAAACCTGTCAGTTTCACTCTGTCAGTGAAAAACCTTTTCCTAATGTCAAGTCTAAACTTCCCCGACAGAGCCTAAGACTGTGGCCCCTTGTCCTGTCTTCAGTTCATGGCTCTGCTCACACCTGTTCACCTAACTCTTCTGCTGCAGACACTGCAGGTCACCTGCATCCACCCGCTGATGGTGCTCATTTGCTCTCATGAGTCAGTAATAGTACTCTTTATGTATTAAAACTCCTATGTTTAGGATTTTTATACTGAAGAAAGTCCCAAGTCATCAAGAGCAAAGAAAAATCTAGTGATTTAATAGAGGCAGTTCCATTAACTGAGTCTGCTGATCTACTGTTACAGTTATCTGAGGTAACAGCAGTACCTTCTTTTGCCAGCAGTGTGAAATAAAGTACAGGCCAGCAACCTCCCAGTTGGGAGATTAGCCATCTGAACCTAAATATACCACAGTCTTGTGAAAGGATTTGGATATAGTTCAAATACCGAGGATAGGGTTCATTTTAAGGTAAAGGTGCCGAAAGTCCACACGTAGATGTTCATATGTGAACTAGATGTCCAAGCTCCTGTAGCAGCCTGTGAAGATACTTTTAGAAGGGATCCATTAGAAGAGATCAATTTAGAGAGTGAGTCTTCTCATTCTGGTGCAGACATACGCTCTGCTGAATTGTTCTCCAGGCTCCATCAACTGTAACAACTAGATCTCCACTGATGCAATGAAAACTTAGACACCTACCTCACACATAGACACCGACACTGTTGGCGCCTAAATTTAATGGTTTGCATCTATAGTTATATGTATGTTATAGGCATAGTCTATATCTACCCACTGCTAGACAACTAGGTAGATTAGTTGGAATAGCCATAAAATCATCTACCTCTGAGATGTTTGCTGTGTGTTCCCCCGGTAGTCACTAAGAATGAAAAAACACTTGTAAAATGAGATTCCTCTCACCCTGCAGTAGACACCTGAAATAAGTCAGATGGTTTACACCATAAAACATGTATTATTTTCCACTGAAAATAACAGAAAAATCATTCAGATGAAGATATCTATGTAAGAAAAAGTTCTGAGTCCCAAGCAGTCACTTGGTTGAAAGGGATATGGTAAAGGTGGTTGTTGAGGATGCAAGAATGCTGATAATGATTCCTTGCTCACTTGCACATTCATATGGGACGGAGACAAAACATATTTACCTTATAGGAAGAAAAAGCAAAAGACTGCAGACATTCAAGAAGTATTTTCAAGAAGTACAGTAATATGGTATGGGCAAGGTGATCCAGGGCTGCTATGACTTGTGAAATGCTGACTGCTTCATTTGAGCTCTTGAAGAAGCAGGATGCTATGCATAGGAAGTGCTCAGTTATGTGATGGATTCTTACTGCCAGTGGGAAACCCTCGCCTGTCAAATGCAGCTGCCCCTGCCATTATGGAAGAGGGATTCCCAATCACTAGATGTGTCAGATGTAAGGCTTCAGCCCCCCTGCCCCCAGCAAATTTAGTTTATGCAGGTTTAAATGGGGTCTTCAGCAGTTAAAGTGTCAATATACTCTTATCAGAGGGACACTATTATCTGTACCTCATTTTCCTGCCCAGCTAGAAAACCACTATAAACTGTTTATGCAGATTTATCAGTTTGTTAGACACCAAGACAGGCGCTGGTCATCTTACAGTGTCTTTTAACATACTTTTCCCGAGTTGAATGAAGACCAACATGACTAATCACATCTTTGTTTAAGATTGCAGGGCAGGACACTGGGAAACTGTGGGAGTCAGAGTTCATTGAAGTAGATCATGCATACTCTTTTGTGTTAGTGCAGTGTCAGAACAGACAGATGACCAGCATAATCCAGCCTGTCTGTTTTCATAAAACTGGAGAATCCCTGACTATAGGCTCTATGTGAAAAGAAAATGTGGCTAAAAGATCACAGTTAAAAGTTCTAACATCGGTATCAGACAACCTTGTTATTGGATGGAAAATACACAAAACTTTCACTAGGAAAGAGAGAGATATAATCAGGAGATAAGTTGTTATCATGGATGTCATAATTCCCTCTTCTCACCCATAACAGAAAAGAGGGGTTCAGAAGGACAGTTCTCAAAGATTTTGAAAAGCTGGCAATCCTGTCCACAGCGAGACCAACCGTGCCTTTTCAAATAGCAAAGACAATATTCCTTTGTGGCAGTGCTGGATCAAGTTGATCCTATAAGAATTCTGTGGGGAATAAAGCTAATGGTGGCATCTCTAACCTGTTTCCAAATTCAGTATGATTGTTCCAAATTCAGATGTGTACCAGGTGGGCAGTCAGACACGAGAGCATTACCTATCCTCTGTCAATAGGGAACAATAATATCTCCTTAGAAAGTTCAGTTCGCTCTGGTGAGGGGGTGGAATGATTTTCACCCTTTTCTCAGCCACTAGAATTCTTTTCACAGTCAACAAATCACAAGGTACAGTTAGATATAAGACCACTTCTGTAGGAAAATGTGTTCATGTTAAAAATGAATAGAAATTATAGCAACAGAAGAAAATTAAACTTGCGAGGGTCGAGAAAGAAAACAACTTGTTATTTCTGATGAACAACGGGGGATTGTAGTAAATCTGAAGCAGTGTAAAGAATCTTGAACCACAAAGCGAATCTGAACAAAAATAGTAATAATACTTAGAATTCAGACTTCTCATTGATTGAATTGCTTCTGTACAACAAGCTGTACAGAATAACACAATACATACTAATGCTCTGGAATTAGAAATGAAACAACCTAGTTGCAAAGGAATATAGAGTTATACAGAAAAGAGAGCTGTTATTTGGTTGGTTCGCACATTTCTTACTCAAATATCCATTGTGTGTACTTTTCTCTGCCGAAAAAGTGTTCCTCAGGTAGTTTTTGAGTGTAGGAGGGCACTTAATGACTACATGGATGAAATAACTGCTTGATAATGCATTACCACGTGTGGACCTAAACTGAATCACAGTCCTGTATTTCAGTGGCTTTTCAATATATCACAATCTTGTATTTCAGTGGCTTTTCAGTGGCTTTTATATATAGATATATAAAATATACTTAAAATATAGATATATAAAAGATAGGTTAATTTATAGATATGTACTCCTCAGTCCAAAATCTGACTTCTTCCACAGCTTTTGATTTGCTGCCTTGTCCACACGTGTTACATCACTCAAAGGAGTGAATACAGCTTCTGTTTCAGAGCCCAATCACAGGTCACAAAAAAATCAGGAATCACTGTCAGGTTACAGATTTCTCCTTTTTAGAGTTTTACAAATCCTCTGCTGGAAAAATTCAACATTCCAGGTGTGCACCATTCAGGACACTGTCTGGTCTTACCCATGTAGGAAAAATGCATGGCACTCAATGCTACCCATACAATCAAAAGGAAAACAATAGTTAAATTCAGGGGCATTTAATACTTAAGAACTTTTTTGTGTTCTTGCAATCAAATAAGGACTCTTCAGCTTTGTCAGGGAAACATTAATTCTTTTTATATCCTTGGCTGCAGTACAAACACAGAGGAAAGAATAATTTTCTTCCCAAAAAATGTAGTGGAGTTTGTATGCCCAAAGAAGATTTTTCTTCCTCCTTGAAGAAATCCAACACACCTTATTATCTTTGGAATAGCTGAAGGAAGGAAAGGAATTACCCTACAGTGTTATTTCTAGTCTGTTAAAATAATTCCTGGCCCTCTGAGCGTTCCAATGATCCCTGCCTAGCAGCTACCTTCTCCACCAGATTCTTCATCATCTTGCTCAATTATTAAGGAATAAACGTACATAACACAGCAAATATGTCTTAAAAGCTTCTCATATGCTAGAATTTGCCTGCGTGAGAAGTCTATCTGAAGTTTAAATAACGAACACCTTTTCAGTGTGCAAAGTCTATCTGAAGTGACCTTTGAAGATTTTGCATTGCAGAGAGAAAAGAGGATGAAATTCTTTGAACAGTTTTGTATAACTCGATCACCTAAGTCTTTCAAAGGATAGTGGACTGCCAAGCAGTGGATTTTATCCATGAAGATAGCTGAATATGAATATAGAAAGTTGTAATGGGTTAGAGTGAAGGTCTAAATCAGTTTGGGTTGGTGCCTGCAATTCAAGCACAGCAACCAGCTCTCAGCGAGAATTCAACAGGCAATGAAGCAACTTTGCTCAAAAGGAAAGAATCTATTGAACCCATCACCAAGAAGAAAAGGAAAAATCCCCAAATAAGTAAAAGAATCTAAAAGATGAAACAGGAACTGTATCACAGTGCCTTCACACACACTCTGAGAGAAATGGGAGACAGCTAGCATATTGCTTTTTAGCGCTAGCCCTGGGGCAAGAGAGTGCACACCAACACTCATAACCATAAAGCCACCACACACACACACACACATACAATTACACCCCACTTCCAGAAGGGGGGNCTTCTAGCTTCCTTTGACTCAGGAGCTCTTCTTTGAGGCTATAACAGAATCAAATGTCAAGGGGCTCTGAGGGAGGGAGAAGGTTAAGAGCTCAATGTTGTCTGGCTGGAGAAGCAGTGTGGAGGAGCTGCCCCTCTCTTCAGCCTGCTGCCAGGAACTGGAATGAGCTGCAACTGGCTTTCTGCATTTGAGCCCTCAGAGAAAGAGGAGAGGGCTGCAGTTTCACCCCCACCAAAGGGGGCTGTTGGTGTGGGCAGCAGTTCATTTTTTCAGTCCGCTAGCCAGGGGCTGGTAGGAGCTGGTGCTGACCACAGCCCAAGAGTTTTGCTCTCTCTGCATTCAAGCTCTCAGGCAAAGTCATGGTTGCTGGTTTAGCCCCTCGGTAGAGATGCTGCAGTCAGGCTAAGCTTCTTGTGTTCCACCCTTCGGTGGCAGGTAGGCTGAGATCCTTTGCATGTCCCTCCCCCCACCACCATCCTGGGGTGGATGAGGAGGAGCCCTCTCTCTTGCAGAAGGGCTCTCTTGTCTTAGAAGAAGGCAAGAAAACAAGAAGTACCATCCCTTTTATAGACTCTGTCCACCAATCACCTGTAGGGTCAGGTCACTGACCCAGGGATCTGCTGGAAAATCTATCCCCAGCTTCAAAATACAATGCTTTTTAGCATAAAAACACCAACATTGACCCTTGAAAATTTGTTAACTTTCAAACTGCAACAGAAGTCAATCACACTGTTTTGATAAACTGGGAAGAAATTACACTTTATATGAATTTCATTGAATTTAAGTGGAAATATATTTGACTATTAAAAGAGTGTGCACAGATACGTAAAAGGAAATGAAAGGCTAGAAGAGGCAAAAGCAGGAACTCTTCAGCTACGGAGCACAAGCTGTCCACCCGTTGTCTGGAATAAGAAAGAAGTACCAAAAGCTGGATCCTTCCAGAAGTGTCTTGTTCATACTTCGCTGCACCTTCCTTTGAAGCGTGTGGCTTTGATCACTGCTCACAGGACAGTAGAGCCAATGGACTTCCAATGTGATATAACTTAACATTCCCACGATCCAGAACGCTGCAGGATTCCTTCATGCTAGAAGATACGGGTCAGGATGGATAAACTTGACAAACTTTTCAAGAAATAACATTTACCCTGGATCATTTTGCTTTTTCTCCAGGAACTGTTCCTCTCAGCTGTTTTCCTTCCATAAACTATTTTTAATGTGAAAAGCCCTTTGTCTATTTTTACTGTGCAAGCAAGTAGACTCACGGGAAGATTTCTGAAACTGATGACTACAGGAATAATATAAAGCTAGTCAGAGGGAAGCTAGCAACTGGTGAACAAACCAAGAGCTCAGAAGTCTGACTTTGTTCCCTGTTCTGCAGTGGTATGGATCACCCCGTGTTTTTCTTCTCCAGCCTTTATCCAAAAGCCCAACGGGAATGTTTGCCTGACTGTTACATACCGTGCTAACAGAAGGTTTCGTTCAGAATACAGCTTTGCCAGGATAAACCTGGTTCTCATGGATGCGTTTAGGACCCAATTTTGTTATCTCTCCTCCAACCTTCCATGAAAGGAAAACCAAGACGTGCAGACCAATGTACCTGAGGCTCCACCGACCCTTTGCTGGCTGAAAAGTGCTTAGGTCAAAGTTATGTCAGTGTGATCCCGTGAAATGCAGGGCAGTCTTTTGTCTTTTCATTTGAGCTCTTTTCTCTCTTTTTTGGCACAAACCAGTGCACGGGGAAATGATTCTATTAGAAAACAAAGTCTTCATTTTATGGAATGCACTAGACAATGAACAAAATTCAATTATACCTTCTCCAAATACATAGTTCATTTCCCATGTTTCCAAAACTCTCTGATAATATTACTATATTCCCCTTTTTCAGTCTGTATCTGTATATTCTTTGGGGTTTTTTTTACTTCAAATATTTTTTGTACTCAACAATTGCCTTAATCACAGCAATAACTACTATTAGTGCATTGCATGATCAGCTCTCCTTCAAAAGTCCCTTGCTCTTCATGACAGCTGCTCTTGGCTCCAAAATTATTGGACCTAAGCCAGAGTTCTTCACAGTTCAGCAGTGTTTGTTCGATTCTTGTCATTCCTTGCAGAGCTGTTGATAAGACCAATAGAAAATACTTTATAAAAGTAACTTTTTACGTAGAAAGTTCCCCCACCAAAAATAAAGAGCAAACGTTCTTTTTTGGAAAAGAAACATTTTCACTGAACATTTCCAGAGTCCTAAAATCCCTAATTAGTTTCCAGCTGTAATATTCATCTGTCTTCAAAAAAAAGCTTGATTTCTGTTTACCTTCACTCCTCTCTTTCTCTGCTTGTCAAGGAAGGCGATATACTAACAGAGCATACATTAGTTTTCCCTCTTCATTTTCCACTACTTTCTAGTTTGTGGAGACATTGCATGAGAAAGCAAAGGAAGCTGCTGGAAGAACTGTACGGTTGCCAAGATGGCCCAAGGCTGTTCTCTCTCTCCTTGGATATGGATCTTTGAACAACACCATACCTTTTCAATGATCAAATAGCAAGGTTTTTTTCAATCTCAGTGTTCTTGGAGCCAGTTCTGAAATACAGCCAGAAACTTCCACTCTTTTAGTAGCTGCTAAGTTGCACATTAAGTGATACAGGATGACCAGGTGTCAGGTAGCCCACGGTCTGCTCTAGGAACCCACAGTGTCCTGGGTGAATTTCCATATTGCTGCATGTCTTTCACTGGCAAGTGAGTCTAGCTGTCTGAAAGACTGCCTCTCACACTGCGAGATTTTTCTGCTGTAGAAACTAAATCCAGTGAAACACAACTTTCTGGGACTAGAGCCAGGTCACTCTCAGTTCAGTATCCTTATCTTTGAATTTACAATTAAGGGCTCATGCATGTCTCCTTTCATGAGAGGCAAACTTCACTCTTTCAATGATCCATCCTCTCGAATATCAAACTGGTGCTACCAGCACACTGCATCTTTGCACACTGATGAGATTTTGTTGGCAAAAATAGCTGTAGAGGTTTTATCTCCTTGACTGAATATCTGTCACTTCCAAACTGATGTTAATTGATGCCTCCTTGCTGTGGTGGTGGGAGTTTCAGAACAGATGTTAATATAGCAATGAGCATATGAAGGAAATTTAAAATATAAAAAGACTTACTTCTGCTTACAGACTCTATATATATACTACTGCAGATTTATTGGAAAACAAAATAAAGGATATACTTAACATTCTGGGGGTGGGGTCTGAGATTACCACATTCGCTGCGTTTCTCAAACCAAAGCTGTGTGAACAAACCTAATTCTCCTTAAGCAGCATTTTAAGGGCATCACACATCTTCTTCATGCACCAGGTAAGCCACAGGGCCCACCGACCTACTGAGATGCGCTGCCTTTCGCTCTGGCGCAGAGCGTGAGAGGCACGAGTCAGCTGAACTTCGCAAATAATGCTTTTAAATAATGACGCACTATCTTTAAATCATGGCTTGCTGTTTCTGAAAATGACTGTGTCATCCATCAAAGTGTGCTGTAAACTTTTCCAGTGAATGTGTCATGCAAACCCACTCTTTAAGTTTATATGCAAATACATTTTTTCATTTGTATTCATATTTAATCCTAAGTCCATTATTTGAGATTCAGGATGGGATAAATCTAAATGTGAAGCTTTTATACTGTCCTGTAAGTTATACAATATAGTTTAATATTAAGGTTTTACTAGACAGTTACACAGTGCTCAGTTTTAATATGGACTACTTCATCATGTTCATTATTGCCTATTTAGACTTATGTAAACTGACACTCCTGAAATAAGCAAGCTTTAAAATGTTAATATAAATGTTATGCCTCCTTTAATTGCAATAGACATCTCATTAAGTCATTTAATGCTGATGGGACCTCTTACCAGTACACAAAAAAACATACTTTGCCCAGCTTTTATATACAGGACGATACGATGAATAAATTTCTTCCACAGTGACGTTCATCAGCTTTTCCTTTGCATTTCATACCCTGCATGAGGAAGCCCTAGCAGCAGCCTGCTTAGGTAGGCTGAGTTAACTGGGTCAAACCAGAGCACCTTTAGCAGGGCTCTACCTGCCTGCTCAGGATTAACTAGCAGGACCAGGGAGGTTGCAACCAGATGATCACTGAGGTCCCTTCCAACCCAGATCAGTCCGTGCTTCTGTGGCCTGTCAGATGCAGCAGCAGACAGACAAGGGATACCTAGACCATTGGTGGAATTAGTTCTTCATCTAGGTGGAGAGAAAAATGTGCATGACATTTTCATTAGCCTAGAAGGCAGAAACATCTGGTTACTCGGTTCAGCTCATCAGCAGGAGAGCCTGTAGTTGATTAGCCCTTCTCTCAGTAGTAGGCGTTACTACAGTCAGTGGGAATTACTAAACATGGTTTCAGGGGACTGACATTAATTTGGCTTGCCAAAATAATATGCAATTTTTTAAGGAGTTTGTGTTAATTAGTTGTATAATTTGATGTGATGTGATTGAGTTTGCACAAAGAAATGCGGAACAGGGTTTGCTATTAGAAGCTGCAGTAAGAGAATCAAGAGGTGGCACTTAAATAGTTCACAGTATGAGTTTGCAACGGTGAAAGGCTGTAGTTCATGATCTAATTATACAATGGGATTCCCTTTCTCAAAAGCTAAAAGCCTTTTAATTCATATTTTTTCTTTTAAGATGTTTTGTTTTGATTGCTGTACTGTTAATTCCTGTGCACCTACTATTTTACCACAGAATTAAGTCAATTTGGGTAGCTCGTTTTGGTCTGCCTTGTATCCTACTTCTAGCAGAAAAGGTGGATGTACAAGGATAAAATTAAGCAATTTATGGTTTGTAAAGTTCCTCACTGCGTCTCTCTGCCTGCCTTCTACTCTTCGTTCACTAACTCTTTGACAACTATTATTGGCAATTTAGGCTTTGCTGCTACCTGTGAAATGGTAATCAGTGGTGGCGCTGATGTCAGAACACAATTTCTGCCAGGCTGACTGATAACGGTGTAACCGGGGACTCAGAAACACAGACAAGGCAGTCAGCATCCCCTCATTAAAGGAGCTTGCTGCCTGACCGTGGTGGAAACAATGCAGAAGGTTGCACCAAAGGGTATCTGCTGAGGGCTCTGACTGAACAAAAGGTCTGTTTGGTATTTTTCCTCGAGATTTACTGGGTTAGACAGCTGAAGCTCCGAAACGGCATACCCATCCACATTCCTCTGTTCTGCTCATCGTTGCTGTCTGTTTGTAAGGCAGGTCTTTGAGCTGAAGGCTATTTCTCCCTGTGTTTGTACAATGTTGTGCATACTTGAATGTGCTCATGGTGGCCTCCAGGCATGGGACTCCTAGATAAGAAAGTTAACTCACAGCTCTCTCACATCCTCTGTTTATCTCCACCTAATATTTTAACTTTTCATGTCACCTCCTGAGGAATAGAGGGCAGGAGTTTATATACTAATATTCTCATAGAGAAGGGAGTCTGAAACCTGCAGTATGAGGTATTAACACTATCCAAATTTGAGATTTGTCTCCTCAAACTGTCTGTTCTGTTAACGGATGCTGCTGCACCACCAGTATCGCAGCAGAGATTGTCGGGTGCTGAAACTTGGGCAGCATGGTCACACCTCAGGGTTTTCATTTCTGTTCTTCTGCAAGAAAACAGCTGAAGGGCTATGCTCGAAACCTTTTCACCACCAGGAATAACCAAGAAGTAAAGAGAAACTTATTTTGTACAAGCTTGCTGGGAAAGAGAGAACCTTTCTACACACCACAGAGTATTTGCTTGAACCTCACACGCTGATGAGCAAACTTCTAGGAGACGCTCACAAATCTGAGAACTGCCTGAAATCTCATACAAAACAGGTTTTCTATAGTACACGATTCCCTTATAAATGTTTCACAGACCTCTCCTCTTCAAGTTTCTAAAATGAGGCGCTGCATAATTTATGGGATGCTCTGTTCAACATCCAACCCTTGTGAATAAGCCCTGTAGTTTAGGGACGACTTCATATAGAATAGCAAGTTCACCAAACAGGATAAAGGAGTCATAATGGACTCTTTGTCTCAGCCATCAAGGCCTGGGAGATATGAGCTTACTAGCAGGAAGTTTTTAAAAGCCCAAGGTACAGAAAGACTGGTGTCAGTGGAAGCATGTGCAGTATGTAGTGGAGTTGGTATTACACATAAGTAAGAGGAAAGTGTGTGAATACAAAAGGCTGTAATTCCACTGAGCAGCTCTAGTAATAGGAAACAAAACCAAAAAAACCCCTAAAAAAACCCATTTTACTCACACAAACCAGCACTGAAGATGCCTGGAGAGATTCCAGGTAATCTCCATTAGGCTCAGTGAGGCTGCTGGTGTCTATCAGGATAGCAATCTGTGCAAAATGTAGCTGTCCATTATGAGATCACCTCAACCCTTTAAGGAATCAGAGCCTGATAATGCTCGTATCCTTGCTTTTTATTTCTATTTGACTATCACTACTGAAACAATATTTGCTTAACTTAAACAGTGAGTCAGCACATGTGCAGTCCTTTATAGTTACTCGTTAGCTCCTCATGCATACTACTTGCCATACTGACCAGGATAGCCTGTTTCTGATATGTCCTCATTTATCTAACCCTTTGACTGCTGTCACATATCTTGTGCCTAGGTTTCAAGCTCACCATGAGTCGATTTCAGTATTGCTCTCCATCTTTTGCAGAATGAGTTTCTGTGTTTTGTGCTGTATTTTCTAGCCCATCTCTCAGACCGGTGTCTATGGCTGGGAACACTAGGAACAACAATACTGTTAATTCTAAGCAAGACTGATAGGGGATAATGAATACATCTGAGAAACAAACACATACATGTGCATTTCTGTTCACTGAAGACACGTCATATAAAAGGATGTTGTGAGGACAGTGGTTTAATTACTTGTTGTAGACCACTCAGAAACAATGCAGTGAACAGACTCAAAAAGTTCCTCATTATTATCAACTCCAGTACTATACATCGGTAAATATCTCCTAAATCAGAAAGATATACCACTTGGCCCAAAGAAACTTCTTTGAAGAAGCCTAGTAGAAGTAGAAGTTGACTTCTGCAGTCTCATAGTGCAGCTAGAAAAACACTGCATCTATTGATGTAGAAATGTTATGAAATGCTTGCTTAGGAAAAGGCGAAAACCCAGAGCGTTAAGTACCATGCTATGAACTCGGGCTGGTTAAGCTGACCTATACAAACCTACAGTAACTGTAAAGGAACTTTGGGAGATGTAAATTGGTTCCAGTGAGTGTGAAGAAAGCTGTCATATTTTGCTTGGATATAAAAGAAGAAATGGATATAGAGATTAACAGTGAATTTCCTTTCTCTAGCAAAACTGCTTTCTCTTTGTTTCCCTCTCTCCTGTCCCCTTTGCTTCACCGAGTGATATCAAAAGGACTCAAGCCAGGCAATTTTCCTGCTTTGTAAAGAAGTAGCCTAAGAACAATGGCCGAATGAAAGGATTGCAAAGTCGGCAGTGGTATCAGTACTGAAGGACAGCTGAGCCTTACCCAGAACAAGACTCACTTCTTAGGCACCTGCATACACTCCTGTTTTCCCTTATGAACTTCTAGACTCTCAAATGCAACAAGAGGGTTTTCATTCATGTCATCTGCGCTGAGATTTCTACTGATGTGTTCACGTGGAATTCTCCTGGAGGGCTTGAAAAGACTGTAGCCTGTTGTACTATCAGTTTTGGTACCCGTGTATATTTTCCCTGTGAATCGTGTTACAGCTTAGGAGTTCCCAGTCCTGGGGAAGGTACCTTAGTCACAAAAGCTTCACAACAGAAATCACAAGGAACTCTAGAAGTGCTCACCTCACAGAACAGTTGCTGTAAACATTGCAGCTCCTTTTTCTTTATAGCGCTTGATTTTATGATGATGTTCATCTTGTGAAACAAGACCTCATCTTCACCTCATTTTCCAACACGATAATTCAAATTTTTCAATTAGTACCGGTTCAAATAATCAATTGAGTAGAAAATTTCCCCCGTGACAAAGAAAATTCCAGCACAATTAAAATTTGTTGAAATTTCCTATTGTAACAGTCGAATATAAAAGGCTAATAATTTTCATTTTAAAAATACAGTGAATGAGCACCTCACTTTAAAACTACCCATTGTCAAGCAAGAGAGTTCTATAACCATTTGAAAATGAGTTGAAAATTCTCCTTTTTTAAGGAATTTAAGAAAGCCACAGACTTTTTCAGAAGAGTAGGTGAGATTTCAGCTCTTTGTCTTAAAAATTCACTATGTTTTATTCAAGCATTCTCTAATGTTTGGATCTTGAATGACAGAGTGTATGGGGTTGGACTTGCGGACACATCACTGAGGTTAAGTGCGGGTTAAGTGCTTTATTTGGGGATCTGCACAATTTCCAAACAGAGAAACAATTAGAAGCAACATAATTAGACTCTGCCACAAGGTGTTTGCAGAAAGGAGGGAAAACGGTCCGTTTCACATTTCATACTCCTGACTTCTAAGTACTACGCTGTCTGATCTAGGAGAGCCCACAGATCTGGTATGGCAAAGTGCATTAAGATCCCCAAATTAAATAATGAAGTCATACAATTAAAAAGCTTTTTTTTAATAAAGGTTTAAGAGTAATGAGGCAACGAGGATTCGCCGTATGGCAACATTTCATTATGAAACCCTGTTCCACTGCAAAACTATCCGTTTTCTCTCGTTGCCTTCAAAGAAAATGCTGTTACTTTCCAAAAGGAATTATGCTCAATTAATCCCTAGTGGCATTGAGGAATGCTAGCTACGTGCTCCTCCACCAGAATCATCCTCTCGACAGTGAAGATGGCAGGCTAATCTGCACAGCGACCCTTCAGCAGGGATTTTGCTGCTAAACTGGGGTGGAACTCCAAATTTTATAATTAGCTCTAACTTTACCTTCCCTCTACTCCCGATGTGCTCCTGAGCTATTGTTCACTTACATGCAAAATCTGATGATATTATTAACTTTCCCTGCTTGTTAGTCTTTTTCCCCCCCTCCAGATTCACTTTTCACTTTGTTCCCTGCCACCTTTGCAAAATCTGCTAAGGAAAAGTAACTAACCTAGACTGAGCCCGAGTTCCTGGGGCTAAGTTACCAAGCTGCCTAACTTGAAACTCATTCCAGTATCTCTGTGTTACCTGCAGTCACTTCCTATCCAGTCTCCACAGCAACAATTGAATCTGGGTAACAAATGATTTGTTAAACGGAAATGATCAACTATGTGGATTATTTCTTGTGATAATCTTGCAATGCAGCGCTTCCATTCACGTACTGTTCAAACCTTAGTGTGACAGGCAGCAAAGATGTCACAGCTCCCAAAGATGCAACAGGAGAATTAGGCATCTCAGCAGCTGCTTCATGGCATAGGATTTCAAGTAGTATGCCTATTGCTTTCTTGTTTGAGCACTACCCCTATAGCATATCCAGCTTTATTTCTTTTCTATACAGAGATGGCCAGGACTTACAGGAGAAGCAACTGACTTGTGCTAAAATTGCAGTTTTGAAGAGCGGTTGATCCAATCACTTGGAAGTCTGGTCCGGATAAGTACTACTTGGAAGTGTGGTCCGGATGAGTGTCTGGTCCGACAGCAACAGCACAGAAGCAGGCGGCTTTTATTTTAGTATTTTTGTTACTGATTTGGTTCGTGTCTCTCTTTGGGCCCTATTACACAGTAATGATAACTGATTGTAGCAAAGAAATCATTCAGAAAAGATCAATAGAAGATACTTCTGTGGCAAAATAGTTGTCCACACACGGATATTCAACAACATATGGATAAGTACCAATTTATTCCCTTCCACAGAAGTTTATAGGCAGATCTGCCTTAGCTCAATTAAATGTTAAGAATAATATGATAAGATTTGTGTTGTAATATTTATATGGTAAATGATTCTGTGGGAGTTAATTCTCCGTTCAGTAACATTCAGAGCTGCTGCTGCCATAATTTTATGTAAACTGTTTACTTGGAGTTTCTTAAAATACATTAATGTGTTGTTCAGTGTGGCCATTCCTTGCTGCTCCCAGCCAAGTGCTACTGGCTGAGTTTGAGAAGATTGTAAGAAATTACCATCAAAACACTGAGATCAGATTTGCACAGCCCACTCCTAAAATCATTCATGTACCTACTCTCACTTTGGTGGAAAAAATAAGCATGTCTTTGTTTCTGTGCCATTAGCATATATTCTCTTCAAAGGGCAGATGAAAGACCCATCCTTCCTGGATTTCTTGTATTGGACATGAGTATCTCACGTCAAGAAGGAGGATGCTTTAACTTCTCCGATATTCCCAGCCTTCTCTCCCACCACCCTCCCAAAGAGAGTCTTTTTTTTTAACTTCTTCCACTTCTTCTCAGTGAACTTGCTCATCTGTTTCTATTTACTACCAGATTTCCCCCCTCCCACGCTCTCCACACAGTCTGTGAACCGCACAGTACTCTCCTCCTGACTCTTCCTCCTGCCAGTTTGCCCGTGGCAGATCTCTCTTCCTGAAGACCTGTTTCCCTGAGCAAGGAAAGCAGGCTCTGTGTCCCTGAGGTTTGCGTGGCATCTTGTATCTGGCCTATGTGAGATTCCCAGCTGACATTCTAGCTCTGCCCACTCTCTGTCACTCCCTGCCACCCACAGGCCTCTCAGCTCAAACCACAGGACATGAGCACAGCGGAACTGCACATCAAGGCATCTGTGCACAGGGCATTGCATCAGAGGTGGTGTAAAACTTCTCTGGGAGGAGATCCCATTCTAGGGCACACATGCACACATGTGCATGCCACATTTCCAGCACAGCAGCTCCTTCAAGTGTGCATTGCTTCTTGCTCACCTGTTTGCATGTTGGCTATAGTCTGCTCAGAACAGGACATTACTTTCTTAGACTTATGCAGTACTTAGTGCAGAGAGTCTGAAAAACCTAAGCTGCTCAGAAGTAAAAATGCTCATAACAGATAATGAGTGGGAGGCTCCAAAAAGAAAGGAAGAAAACGAAATATGACATGATAAAAATTTGCTAAGTAATAGCAGGGATCAGTGAGGAGCTTGCATCCTTCCTGTACTATCATGACATGAGGGTAAGGGAATACAGGCTGAAAGTAAAAACTGGTCTTTTAAAACTCATTAAAAGGAAATATTTCCCCTGCCCAGCCACAGTGTACAGACAGCTTGGGGCAATAATTGCTCTTGTGTGACACTGAGGCCAAGCACTTTAAGGCAGTTACACAGATAGTATGTAACACATGTGGTTATCTGTTTTGCAGGAGGGATGCTAAACACACACTTCAGGTTTAGGTCAGCCTCTGTTAGAGACAAGGAGACGTGGTATGCTGGCATTATATATATATAATATATAGTATATAATATATAGAGAGTATAATAGTATAATTTATAGATTTATAGTATAATTTATATTATTATATAATAGTATAATTTATTATGTAATAGTATAATTAATATTATTTTATTAATTATAATACTATATATAGTGTATATGTAGTACATNTATATATGGTATAGTATATATGTAGTATATATGTATACTATATAGTGTAGTATAGTAGAAAGGGTCAACAGAAAAACCATGGCAGCTACAAAGAGAGATCCATTAAAATAAAATAGAACAAAGGGATGGTAAAGAAAAATAATAGAGCCGATGTTTAAGTAAACCCTCCTTTTACTTTGTTCTAGTTTAATGAGCTCTCTGAGTATTTTATTTAAACACTATTTACCTGTGTTTTATAGAAATAAGCTTTTGAAGATCATATTTGACTTGGCAGCTACCTACAGTGTTTACTTAGGTGATTATCAATATCCCAGCAAGTCTGATTTGTTTCCCAGTTCCATTTACAGTAATATTGATTCATGACTACAATTAATTAATCCTAGGAATGTGTAGCAATTAACGATTTGTGAAAAGAGATACCATGTGCCTTTAGAGTTAGCGAAAGCATGTAGCAGAAAGCTCACTAAGTGTGCACCAGGTGTATAGGCAAAAACATTGCGTACTTTAAAAAATGACTATTGGCGAAAATACGATTACAGGGTACAGAGTTCATGCATAGAACAGGACAGACAGCAAGAGATTGCCGAATCATTCTCAGGAGAACAGTTTGTTAACTGTTAGAGTTTGGTTTGGTTTCAATCCTGGTGTCTTCTAAGGTCCCATCCTCGCCACCCATCCTAAGAAAGAAAGAACAATCGATTTCATCCGAAATGCTGGACAAAGTTTATGTTTCATATAAACTTTCATATTTCATACAGACTTTATATTTCATGTAAACTTTCATATATTTCATATGCTTCTGACCCGTCTGAAATTGCAGCTGGCTGTAATCTTACTCGCAGAGCTGAACAAAGAGGGACAAATTCAATCGGGGTCATTGTGCAATCTGGATTTGCAGCAGGACTATTCTGAGTTGAGCATGGCATTTACTCCTCTCCAGTATTTGCTGGATTGTCCTTAGTCCAATTGAATTTGATGCCTTTCAAAAAACATTCCTTTTTTTAAAAAGCTGTAGCCTGCAAACAGTGTCTCCCAAAAAATTGACCATAAGAATGGTTTGTCCACCGGTCAAAATAGTATACGCTTTAGTCTATGATTTCAGTTTACCCCCTTGTTTTGAGAAAGCATTGTAGGGAGTGCCAGTGAAAACCTTTAAACACAGAAAATTAAGTCTGGGACAGAAATATCCCGTGCACACATCCATCTCATTGAGTTAGTGTTGCTGAGTTTTGTATGGTGCTCATGCAAGACAGTAATTGCAGCATAAACAAGTAAAGAGCAAATGTATCTTTATTTGGGTTACTCAGCTTTCTATCCTACTGTTTTCTCCTTTATATTAGACCCTATTTCATGCCCCAGGGCTCCTTACCAGCTCCTCATTAAGGCATGTACCTTCTTGTGGCTCCCTATCAGCCTCCTGCACTGCAGCAATTAACCCATTATAGTACCGAGTACACAACTGCTGCAGCATTTATTCAGAATCATAATACTCTCTCATTGCCTGTTAGGTTTTAAAATGAATTTGGAAGGAAACAAGGTATGCGTTAAATACATCAGGTTTTTACCAAAAATAGATCATGGCATACTGATCCCATAACTTTCTTTCATAAATAATGGAGGGGTTTTTTTAAGAAAGGAAAGACAATCCGTGTCAGTCCCCTGGGCACCCGTAAATCATATTCTAGGGAGTGCGGGGCAGAGGGGTACTATTTAAACTGGAGAAAGCAGAGATCAGTTGGAAGAACTGAAGAAGCTGACTGAAGATGTGGCCATGGTTTGTGTTGAAATAAACTACTGAGATTGCCGTAGCAGTGGGGTCCTACACAGACTGTCCTTAGGATGGATCATTTTGTTAGGTCGTATTTTCATTAACACCTACACTACAGAAAATAATTCTGCTCTATTGTAATTTGCTGATTACACAAAGTTAGGGAAAACTACTCTTTGTGATAGCACAAGCAGAGAAAAGGGAAGAAAAGTAATGGGAAGGCACCAAGAGAAATCCAAAAGGAAAGCCTCAAGATGGTACAAAGAAGGAAGCAGTGGTTTTAGACGCCCAGTTTGGGGGCACAGCATTTCTTCAGCAGTTGGCTACAAAAAACTACTAGTTAGATGCTTAAACAATTTTGGTCACACTCCTGGATAATAAAGGGTGGCTGTGAGCCACAGGTGTGTTGTGACTGTACAAAAAAAAGTGTGATGAGGGAGAGTTATCTCGCAATAGCGGGCTTTTCTGTGTGTTGAATGCTGTTTCTCTAGACAAAGTACAAGCAACCCGTGTACAGTTTGGATCACCCGTGTGCAATAACAGTAATCCAAACTGGGATGAGTACCTAAGATATACTGGGAAGAAGTTATCTAATATGAGAAACCAAATGTGCTTCACTTATTTTCACAAATAAAACAAGATCTGAGAGGGAACATAACTGTTGTCTATAAATATACAGGTTGGGAGTGTTCAAATGACATAAGAATAAATGCTTATAAGATGGTCATGCATTAAGCAGGAATTTAGGAGGGATTGCTTAGATTAAATCCTGGAGCAGCCTTCCAACAGGAGCAGGAAAAGCAAGAAGCTTCACAGTTTCAACTCTGAAACTTGAGCACTTCATGAGATCTGTTGTGCGCTGTGTGGCTGACAGCAAAATCTGGGGTTTGAACTTGCTGCAGGAGGTCCTTTTAAATCCTATTTCCTCTGTTTCCATGGGAAGCTGCTTTAAATCTTTAGCAAGAGATGTCTTAGATGCTGATAACAATAATTAATACCTTTTACACCAATAATACCCTTCCATCTAAAGACTGCAAAGCACGTTGAACACATATGGGAATTAAACATCTAAATATCCACCTGTGTTTTTGCAGGCAGGAAGTTAGGATGTCCTGAGCAGCTTTTCCTGGATCTCTTGGAAAAACTGGTTAAAATGAAGACTAGACCTCACCCTTCTAGTTTTAAGAAAAAACCCTGTAGTTCTGAACATTGTCATCATGTTTTCAAGGCTTTTTAATTCCAGAAAATGCATGAATTGTATACAAACGCTTGTGCAAAGCTATAAGCCATATGCTGTTTAGCTTAAAATGTCAATGAGCAAGTCAGCAACAACAAGAAAATTAAGGTGTTTGTAAAGGTTGCGTTTTAAAAGCATTTAGAAAAACGAGAGCCATCCTCCAAAGATGAACGCATGTTCAACACCAGAACAATGCATTATTTTACAGTCGTTAAATACTGTGTCACATAGCTGCAAACGAGAATCATATAGCTGGAAAAAAATGTTGTTTTCCTCTTGGGGAGTTGGAAGAACACCAGTTTTGTGTATGTTAATTCCCACTCTGGCTTCCACCGGGAAAGTCGCCAGGGGTGGTGAGGGATGGAGAGTAGTCACTTCCTGGCTCTGCTCCCTGCCCTGAAACCCTTCCCTCTCCAACCTACAGAACCTCAGCCACGTTGCCAGCATGTGAGCAGGCATCCAGCACATAGAGGAGTCCGAACATGCTGGTTTGGCTCTTTTCTGTGGGCTCAAAGTCCTCTGTCTCACCCCTAGTCTTCACTTCCATTGAGGGGGGGATCAGTTACTACATCTGTCTGATTTCTTGCTTGTACTATACTGATCACTAAATAGCAAAGCACTGTGCACAAAGATGCATTCAGAGTAAGAGCTGTAATTTGCACAATTCCCACCTACTACTGCTCTCCTGCCTCTTCCAGTGCCATGTCAGATGTCAGGCATGAGCCCTGAACAGAGCAGTAAGGCCACTGCCCTCTGCTCCTTCAAATTCCTTCCCTCTGTGACCTCTGCCAGAGCATTTACAAGTCCCAAGCAAAGGTGATCCAGTTGGGTTCCAGTGCCTGTGTAGAGTCATACTGCAAAAGAACAGGGTCTGCCTGGAAAAATACATACTCTCAGTCAAGGGAAACCACACACGTGTAACTGAGCACCCAAGTGATGCGTAGACCCTGTAAAAAGCAGGTGTCTGAAACAAGACCAAGTACCTGCTCTGGGTAGAGCCAGTTTTAGGGATGAAGGCTACAGTTTGGTAAAACTGAGGTAAGAAGTGTTGCACTGAAGGCAGGGAGGAATGAGAAAGGCACACAGAGTTTGTCGGTGCTCTGAATCCACTCCATGTCAAGGAGTGGTGGCCAAAATTTGCATTCAATTCTTTGTAATTGGGATAGATATAAACGTGCAAAGGGCTGGTGGCTCACACCCTTCACATGCTGCTGGTGTTTCTAGACTGTGATCTCCTCAGTCGAAAGAACACTGAGCCATGTTTTCCCAAAGCTCAAAACAATGAGGACACGATCCTCAGAATAAAATACAAACAATTAACAAATGATAGGCACTCCCCTATGCAAAAAGGCCAGATTAGGTCCATAAAAATATATATGCTCTGTCTAGATCAAAGGCAAGCCCACATGTGTAGCTGAGCACAGAAGTTGGCTCAAAGCCCACTTGTAAGTAAGCCATGCATGTGAGGACAGAACAGAGCCCATTGTCTATTAAGAGGTTTTTAATTTTTCTCTGTTGTTCTCTAGGACGTGAATTACCTAAACTGAAAACCAGATTGTTTTTCTCCAATGTAATGTGTCTGCAACTGGCAATGTCATTATTTATTCCTTAAATCTGTTAACTTCCACTTTAGAGACTGTGTGCTTACCATGCCTTTCTATAATCCTAACCCAAGGAAAGTTTAGTCTGCCATGGTTGATGAGAGGAGCATCCTCTGATCGAGCTTCACTCCAATCTATTTTATCCCAGGCAAAGGGTGAAGGGTTTCCTCCCTCAAGTTCCCATACAGCCTTTCCAAGGCTCTGCTTTCGCACTTAGGGATTAAAAGATAGTCTGCACTAGAATATGTAGTCGAAAAGTGTCCTTTCTGGTTTTCCTCAGCTTACAATAGAGTTTTACTGGCCTTGCCTTGTTCTTCTGAGGAGCAAAGAGAAAGACAAAGATGAATGTAGTTTCCAACCACATTACATTTCCAGCATGATAAGATTTTTAGCGCTGTGCTGCCCATTCCTTACTATTCCTTCCCTTCTTACCTCCAGCATTTTCTTCTTGTTTCCACAGAAAATCTTTGCAGAAACCAAAATAGAAGAAAAGTGACACGAAGTCTTGTTTCCCTGCTTTGCTGAAGGAAGATAATGCTGCGAGAAGAACTTTTGGTCTAAAATCTCTTTGTGGCTGCTGCCTCAGCCCTGGAACACGCTGGCATATCACAGTACCACAGTAATGATGAGTCAGGAAAAGACCTTAAAGATCATCCAGTCCAACCTGAAACCAACCAAGTAACCCTAAGCATCTGACATCTATCATCTCAGATCGACACTTTTAGAAAGATCTGAACATATTTTTGATTTGAAAACATACCTTTTCTTCCAGATAGGGCCTCTAGAATCTAAAGAGGAGCGATATAGGAATCTTGAGTGTCCATCTGGCTGAAACAATCTCAGCAGCCAGTCTCCTAGTCCCTGGCCCACCTCGTTGTCTCTCAGCATCACTACCCACCTGAAAGAGCCTCTCTGAACAGGCAGAATCACCCCTCTTAAAATAGCTATCTTCATTTGTCCACTCTCTCACATCCAATATCCCGATATCAAAAGCAAAGGTGCATTTCTTTTGGGTTCAAAGTAGCTCAGGTAGAACAGAAGACAATTCAGAAACTTCAGAAAATCTGTGGAAACTAAAAGAAAAACGGATGATAAGCTGATAGTAGATAACTTAATGCTATTTTACCAGCGTTTAATAATAATATGGAGGGAAGGAGACAGTGAAAGAGCAGTTCTTTACTTACTAGTTTCTACTTTAGCATCTATTTGATATGTGTTAGTGGCTAGGAGGCGCATTCACTGTGAGCTCGTGGGAGGTCTTGTGCTTGAAGACACTGAAGTATTTTGCTCTTAAATTCTCTATATTTTTTTTAATTATTATTATTGTTGTTGTTATTAAAAAGAGTTATGGGATTTAATTAAACTGGCTTTATCTGGTCCAAAGTTGCACGTAAGCTGTCTTCCGTATCGATCTCTTTGCTCCTTTTCCCTTGCAAAAGTTTTTCTAGACATGTGCATCCCTTTCAGGATCTACCCACAGACAACTGAAATCTTTCCGACATGACCCACGTTAGTAATTGCAAAATAATAAACATGACAAGATTCAGATTAATAGGACATCCTGTGCAACTTGGATGGTGGGGAGAGCCCTCTGGAATTCTAAGCATAATAGGTCTGTGTTTATTTCTCAACTGACTGCATAATGTGACTGATTTACAAGAGTTTAACTCAAGTGTTAATCTGACAGTGACGAAGAGCTTCTCAGTGGCAGAATCACTTACACTATCATATTAGTTGCCTCCTCTATTAAAGCAGTATGGTCGATAATTGGAATGCTTTTATGTCTAGTGGTTCTGACAAGGCTCTCTTTAGGTCACATATGGGCGGTCTGGCTTGCTGCACAGCTGAACAGTGGCAAATGATTTAAACTGAGAAAGTATTGTTCTCCATGTATTATGGAGCAAGGGCAGTTCAAGGAAAGTAAGGCTCTGCACCGGCTACCTGCTGGTGTGTAGTAAAATAAGATGGACATGATACTGGGTTGGGAGTACAATTAAATCTATTTTGCATCAATGTGTTGGTGGACAGATGAGTTTCCACATGGCAGAGCTTTATGATCTTTAAGGTAGACTGAACTAATAGATCGGTGTGGAGCGCACTGAAGTTACTAAGGATGAGAAAGCAAGCAGCAGTACATTTGAACTACAGGTTTCTCATATGCTCCACGTCATGCTGAGTTTTTATAGCTCCTGACTTTCAAAAAGCCTGTTTCAAAGAGGTTTGCGCTAGACTGGGCATGCAGTTTTGCTCTGCAGATATTGTCGCTACCGATTTAGTGGAATGCAATTAGGAAGCCTAAATTAAGTGGTAATGGAGAACCAGCTCTTGAAACTGGGGTTTCCACGGCAACCACTGCTTACAATACAGCCTTCAGTTAGTTTTCCCACTTTATCTGCAAAATGCACAATTGAGCTTTAAAACAGCTTTGTGCTGAAAAGCGCACTGTAAACAACTGTTTGCAATGAGAGTTTTACACTGTCTTTAAATACAACAAGCTATCAAATAAAATTTACTTGTCCACACTAATGAAATAAAAAAAAAAATCCTTGCAGCACAAAACACTAAAGGCTCCAGAAACTTATTCATTCTGGAAATTTGTACATAATACACAAATTCAAGATACTGTGCATCTTCAATTTGTCTTTTAAGTCTTATCGTTACTCCTCAATTTTAAGACACATAATCCCATATCTCTCGGCACTGTGAAGAGCTGAGCGTTTTGGTACAAACACTGCATTTATCGCAATAGCAGCACTATGTAGTTATAAAGTGCTTTTTGTCTAACATGAGCTAAAAATGTGCGGTTTCATCAGACTTCCTTTAACATTTAGCAATCTTTTACCCATTTTTTACCCATTTTTACTATATCCATCATAAATGTTCATGTCTCGTGGCAGTTCTGAACCTGCTGGATGGTTTTGATTACTTTAGGATTATAGCCTAACTTTTGCCTCTTGTCAAACGAAACCTCGGGTGATTAAATATGTGCCAAATGAAGGGAAGTGGAAAGGATGTCATTAATGTCATGTGTGTAATTTGCATTGACCACCCTATTAATGATATCCCCATCAGACTGAGTCCCGAAGATGCATTTGGAACTAATTTTTTTCTCTTCTATTATACAATCACTGGTCATGGATCGATACTGTTAGATTATCTGAAAGAGTTGAGATCTTGGCAGGTTTTCATTTGCCTCGTGTTTCCCCTTTTGTCCTCATTTGTTTTACGCAAGATAAAAATATCAGAGAAAGCATCGCGTGAACCTCACCAAGATCATTGCTGAAGATTGATGACGTAATTCTGATTGCTGTCCTCCCAGCTGTTGGAGTACTCCTTAAGTCAGTGTTCTTTGGAAAAAGAGAAGGAAGCACTTACACCACCAAAGGGTCACACAGCTAGTCAAAACACACCTGATTTGTGTCTCGGCTGAAGTGCAGCCAGCCAAACACCTTGCAGCATTTCAAGGCTGATGCACTTGTGTGCACGTGTGCGTTACAGCAAACACATGGGAATGATGCAGAGAGAGAGACAGAAAGGTTACAGGGGGGGAAAGCGGTGGAAATGGGAGGGAAAGGAGAGGTGTGGATGTCTTCCCTCCGGAGCCTGCTGGTCAGAGTACCGTATCTTGGCATCTGCAATCATATATAAATCCGGATTTGATATAGTCTCTGCAGACTTTGAACATGGCAGGCAGGGAAGCTTGCCCTTCACAGTCAGAATGCACTTTCAGCTGCAGTGATCAGGCTGTGCCTATTCTGATCTGCTCAAAACAGCCCCTTCAGCGCTAACTGAGACCAGAATGAGAATGGGAAGAACGAGGATTGCAAAGTTCCTATCTCCTCTACTGTGTGCCAGTGCAGATGGGAGTTTCTCCTGTTACGGGTAGGTCATAAAATACACGGCTGTAGAGGCTGTGCAGGGTGAACAAATCAAAGAACTCAGCAATAAAAGTGATGTGTGCGCCGATATTATTTAATATGAACTTGTGAAAATCATGCAGAAAGGCGTCTCTGTCGTATGTCAGAATAGGCTCTAAAGCCGGATTAATAGGGTTATTTGTAGTGATATTTCCCTCATTATTTAGGAATCAGAGTTGGAAATTGTAATTTCTTTAGTGATTTTTCATCACATAAATTAGCCTTCCTCAACTCCTCCGTCTAGAAGGTAAGAGGAGAGGTTGAGCCGGTCCCCCTCTTTATTCTTACACAAAATCTGCTCATTTGGACGGATCCCAAATTTTCAAGACGCGAGTTCCTGGAAGAAATGCAGAATGCCAGCGTGCGCAAGACTTTCACAGGGCATCTCGTTTCAACACTGATTGCCTGCATTTTATCAGAGTACTAAAGGACACATTGAAATTATTTTGTGCTGGCACCGGCGCGCGTGGTGATGTGTGTGCATTCAATTGCACTTGACAAATCTTTGGGGCAAACAAAACGGTCTAATGTAAGGAAATATCTTAGCATATTCCAAAATGACATTTTTAGGCCAAACATGTGTTCAATTGATTTGCCTTCTCCAGAGATCACTTTTGAATTGAGGCCAGTGATAAGCGGGGAGGGGGGGAGGCAGGCTCTCACTGAAGGCCAGGGGGGTCAGCCGTGCTTCCGCTGGTATTTCCTGCTCTGCAGAGTCCCGGACCTAACTGTACAAATAGCTCCACATGGCACCCTGAGAGCGTGCCAGGGAATTTTATGATCACATGCCAAGTATGGTTGTCAGGTTCCACTCCACTGCTGTGTGTGTATGCGTGTGCTCATATGTGTGTGTGGCTGGAGCTAACTTCAGACTGAGTAATTACCATAATCCAAACAGGGCCTTTACCATCTTATTTGCATTCAGCCAGCAGTGCTGTTTTTATCAGCGCTGCTACTGAATTGTTGCGAACTTTTAATTATCTTGACAACTCTCCTTTATTTTTCATGTGTTCTTCCTTATTTATTTTGTTCCCTACTCCTCACCTTGGGTTGTGTTTGCATTTCAGCAGTCACATTTCTGCAATAGGAATTTTTCTTTCATTCTCTTCTTCTAGCGGTAATTTGGAGTATCCCACCTCAAATGCTGCAGGGACAAAGGCAGAGAGACGTGGTCTTTATTAATTAATGCCTGAAATTTTTCACTGCAAAAGTCAGCCCAAACGCCTCTTTGGAAAGGCATTTCAAGCCCTGTGTAACTTTGCACGTGTGGAAGCCTGCTGAATGGAAAGAAACCGTTCCCTACGCAAAAAGCTACCCCCTTATATAAATGTTTTCCAGACTGGAGCTTTAGTTGTCATGTTTTTGGTATTTCCATAATCTTTTGATTCAGGATTAGTGTAAAGTGTATCGTGTCACTTCTATTTGCTCTCTCTCAACCACTCTGCATTTCCAGTATTTCATTGCTAAGTTAGACAAATTCAACCTTGAAATAAGACACCATTTCCTAGCAGTGAGGGTAATTAAACACTGGAAGAGCTTACCCAGGGAGGAGGTGGACTCACCATAGCTTGGAGTCTTTAAAATGAGATTAGATATCTTTCTGAAAGACATGATTTAATCCAGCTTCTTGGGAAAGATTCGAGTGAGGTCAGACAAGATGATCACCAAAGCGCCTTTCAACTTCTAAGCCTGTTGGCCTAGAAATCTGAGTTTGGATGTGTTTTGGTTCACATTAAAACATCAGTTACATCGTCTACATAGAGAAACAGCATTTTGGAAAACGTTAATAAGAATTATCCTTCACCTTTGTGTTGTCCTTTGCGGACAGTGAGATTTTGCTGGCTGTATTTTGCAGTAAAGCTTAAGGATTCACAAATTGAACATAAAACGTTTCTAATCTGATGGTTTCTCAGGTGCACAAATATTTTCAAAATAAGCACAGTTAATATTTTTCCAACCGCAGAGTACTATGATTGTATTTTGCTTCTCTTCTTTCGTGAAGTTTATGCATCCGATCACATATAATTGCTATCAAACCCTGTGGTAGCATTCTGTTTATCTGAAAGGTCAACAAATTCTGTTTAACAGTCATTAGACATTTGTTTCGCTACAGATTGGCCTTATGAATGCCTTTTCCTCGCTTTGCCTTTAAAAGGAAAAAAATAAATAAAGCTAAGAGCCATTAGGGATTTCTCTTTAAATCCAGCAATCTATGCATACTACTGAGAATCAATGCTTTGTAAGCTGTCTGGCGTTCTGCAATAAATTCTAGCTTTTATAGACTTTTACTGGGCCAGGTAGCTGCTAATGCCATAGAAATTGATTATTTGTGGTGTTCTTATCACTGCTTAAAATATCTAATTGCTTTTTCTACACAGATTTGGATTTGGCTTGCTTGATGCTGGACGATTAATGAAGGAAGCCCTAACTGGACAAATGTTGGTCTCCTGAGACAATGTGTTGTTGATAACAGGTCTGATTTGAGCAAGTCTCATCACATTCAATTTTAACAGTATTTAAAGGCACAGGCAGAACACATAGCATTGAGTTTTGGGCTGGTTTGCTTGGTTTTAAAGTCTGTTGCACCACCAAAGTTTACTCCCAGTAAGTATCAAGCTCTGCAGTGTAGGACAGACGTGCATCTGACTGCTGTAGAGACACATATTTTACCTGGCTTAGCAACTCTAGTTCAGAATTTTCCTCTAGTCTCTCATACTTAGGCAGACTGGGGTATGTAATTCATCAATGTGTGACTGCTCCTGTGGAGGAATTATTGCACTCTGATTATTTTGAACCCTAAAAATTATTGATTGACATAAAGAAGAGACAAGAAGGTATTGCAATCAGTTCCCAATCTAGTGAGGGCAGCCTTCTTTAACGGCAGCTAATCCTCAGCCTAAGAGCCCTACGCGGTTGCTGCTGCTCCCACAAGATGTTTCACGTAACTCTGCCTGTGTCATTCACATGACATTAAGTACGAATTGTTTTCCACTGCATCACCAAATCAAGATAACCACCACCACCAGGTCACTATCTTACTGGATCACTGCTTAGCGTGTGAAATTCAGCAAAGAGCACTATCACAGCTCCAGCTGAGGAGGAAAAAATTCTCCCATTCCAACAGAGTACCAGAATCTGGGATGTTTTCCTTTTGCAACCATATGAGCCAATGGCATCTAGAGTCAGTAGGTCTAGCGTTCCAGCTCTGACTCCTTCCAAGAGCTCACATTTTCTAGAGATAGGTAAACCAGAAAGAAGGATTTGCATTCATGCATCTTGCACCCCTGCTAGCTGTGATGCTGGTCTTTCCTGCTTTGCCCCCCAAGCGTGGTTGTTCAAACACAGAGTAACGGCTAATTCCCTGAAGGTCTAAGCACAGCACTGCACACAAGCACTAGTTTCCAGAAGTGACTGCAGATACTTGTGTTTGTCATTTAAATTCCTTGTAGAGAAAGGTAGAGGTCTGGATTGAAACCAAAACAGCTGCATGAGGAAAGGTTCAAGGACTATCCTCCAGCATATATTTATAACCATAGACCACATAGGTTGGAGCCTGCGACCTTCTTCTCAGGCTGACACTAACAATATTTGATGCAAACAATTCATACTCCCATTCTTGTCCTTTCCAGCATTATCACAGTCAGAGCAGCAGCGCTGCAAATTAATGTCTTACCTTACAGCCCAGTAGTGGTTTAGGTAATGTTCAGATATGAGGATGCCTTGAACAGCTCTTTCCCCAGTCCCAGGACAGGCAGCCTTATCACAGCCAGCTTAGAAGCAACGCTCTGAATCAAGGTGATCCCTTTCTGTTGTGCACATGCCCCACTTTAACAGTCTAAAGTGTGTATTGTCTGCAGAAAACAAAGGACAAATCAATACTTCCTTTCCCACTGGGCAGAAAAAAGCATTTGCCAGGGAGGAAATCATCCCACAAACTGAGGCATGCTAGTTTAGCCAGGTTAATGGTAATATAGGCTGTACAAATGTCTGGGTTTACACTCCTATGAATCCCTGACTTCTGCCTGCTTTCCAAGGATTTTATCACAGTTATCATAGTAATGATGAGGCTGGAAAAGACCTTAAAGGTCATCCAGTCCAACCTCAATCCAACTAAGCCAAGTAACCCTGACATCTGACATCTAGCTCATGCCACCCGGCACTTCATCCAGCCNTTAGGTAGTTCTAGACAGCGATAAGGTCACCCCTAAGCCTCCTCTTGTCCAGGCTAAACAGCCCCAGCTCCATCAGCCTCTCCTCGTAGGGATGACCTTCCAGCCCCTTGACCATTCTAGTTGCCCTTCTCTGGACTCGTTCCAGCCCCTCGACATCCTTCCTGAACTGAGGGGCCCAGAACTGAACACAATACTCCAGGTGCAGTCTGACCAGTGCCGAATACAGGGGGAGGATGACCTCCCTCTCCCTGCTGGCCACATCATTCTTGATACAGGCCAGGATGCCATTAGCCCTCTTGGCTGCCTGGGCACATTGCTGACTCATGCTAAGTTTACTGTCCACCAGTCCCCCCAAGTCTCTTTCCACCTGAGTACTCTCCAAGAACTCCATTCCCAGCCTAGAGTTCTGCCTGGGGTTGTTAGAACCAAAATGCACAACCCGACACTTGGACTTCCTATAGAAAGGGCAGAAATGCACAGTTCGGCGGGGTGGTCCTTTCCCAGCGACGTCTCCTCCGTACAATCCAATCCGTGAGTGATTCTTCAGCAAAGCAATGGTTTGGAGTTACACCCCTAAGGGACAGGAGCTCTTTCCCTTTCCTTGGGATCAATGTTGCTGTGGAAGAGGCACAGCAAGCAAGCCCGTTTCTCAACATTGTACCTTCTTGAGGCTCCTGAAGGTGTGATCAATTAGGTGTGATTAATTAAACCACAAGTCATGCCCTTTTTTCCTGTCACATTACTTTGAAACGAAAGGGCAGTCAGTGAAGTTAAGTTGTATAGGACAGTAAATTTAGAGGAAAAAAAACCAAGCTAGTTGTGTTGCATGTGGTCAACCTAGGGGATTTTCTGCTACAGGTGACTCTCTGATAAATAGTGCTCCCTGGATGGAAAGAGTAGTTATTGATGTTATTGCCATAACAGATGGGACCAATCCTCTGTTCCTGGGACTTCTGGGTGCCATGGGAAAGAAGAAGTAACTACTGCTTGGCTAATAAAATAAGAGCAAGTGCTCCATGAGCTGGGGAGTCAGGCGGGAGCGTTGTTCTCTATGGACAGCAGCGCTGCACCATTAGTTTGATGTACAGCTTGCCATTTCATGCTTTAGTTGGTTGTTTGTTTTTCTATCTTTTTAATTCCTCTGGAAAAATACTGTACTGGCTCTCTCTGCTGACTGAATGCCCAGGCCTGTGTAGAAGATAGAGCATCCTTCTTCTCCGACCTTTATATCAAAAGTTGTTAACAATAGTTCTTTTGCAGAGAAAGACTGACAATAAGGTGTGGCTCTTCATCTTCAGTGAACTGAAGGTACCAAAGTGGAAACCAGATAACTTTGATGGTGTGTCTGACTACCTCCTCAGCAATAGCTGAGTATTTACACCTTCATGAAACAGGAAAGTGAAGCAGTACCCACAGATATAACTAAAAAACACCTGCTGCTCTGGTTGGTTTTTTTTTCTATCAAATAGTTGATTTTGTGGGACTCTCTTTTTACTGGTAGTCAGAGGCTGTGCTGCCTAGTTGGCAGCAGGAGGTTGTGCTGGCTAGTATTTATGCAGTCAGAAATGGCATGGTAAATGGCCTGGAAGGTAAGCTCTATGAGGAGAGGCTGATGGAGCTGGGTCTGTTTAGCCTGGAGGAGGATCAAGGGTGACCTTATCTCTGTCTATAACCACCTAAAAGGGGGTTGAAATCAGGCGGGGGTCAGTCTTTTGTCCCTGGACACTGGAGACAGGACAAGGGGTCACAGTCTTCAGCTCCATCAGGGGAGGTTTAGACTTGACATTAGGAAAAGGTTTTTCTCTGAAAGAGTGATCCAGGTTTGGAATGGGCTGCCCACAGAGGTAGTCGAGTCACTGTCCCTGGAGGTGTTCAAGGTTAGGCTGGGTGAAGTGCTGAGTGGCATGAGCTAGATGTCAGATGTTAGGTTACTTGGTTGGTTTTAGGTTGGACTGGATGATCTTTAAAGTCTTACTGTGATACAGTGGTACTGTGACTTAGTGCCTGTGTAATCCTGTCAAGTACTCAGAAGCATAATGTTTATATGTTTTAAACTTTGTAAAGGTGTCCACTCATAATCTAATCAGTCTAGCTTATTATCATGTTTGCCATTTTACAGCGCAGTTCACTGAAAGCTGCCTACTTTATATTGTGCTCATTCCTAAGACCAGATCTTATTTAAAAGATTCTCTTTTTTTCAGTTATGGAAATACTCCCCTGATCTCATTAAGCCCAAAAAAGATGAAGTGTTATTTTTCCTTTTTATTTGTGACAATACAAATTAAACACACCTATGGTGAACTAATTGCTATGCTGGTTTTTTTACAGAACAAACCTGTTAACTGTGAACGTGAAGAGATGAAGAAGGTAAAAAACAAAGAGAAGTGTGAAGAGCTTTGCTGCAGTACTGTCTGTGACACTGTATCAGCTCCTAGATTTAGGATTGTCGATTAAGTAGGTATGTAAGAGAGGCACTGTTATTTCTAAGGAAATAAAAAGAAATTAAAAGGCATATAAATATATTCTCAGACACTATATTATCGCAGCATTAGAGAGGGAGCTTCATAATAGTTGGACTCAATGATCTTAAAGGTCTTTTCCAACCTAAATGATTCTGTTTCTATTATTTAGCCTTTTCATTTCAAATCTTTACAGTGGAACAGTATCACACAGAGGTCTAGATAATAACGTCCTTGATCTTATCAAGTATTGCCATAGTATTAACATTGCCATTTTCCTGTTGAGGTTGCTCATGTGAGAGAAATGCCTCTGTTGTACAAGTTAAAGGTTCACTTTCTGTCCTTCATTTTTGTACTTAAAGCAGATCTGGGCGTTGCAGTGTTCATGCAAATTGCAGTAACTTTCAGAGTCGTGCACTTTACATTATGAGACACTGTGTTAATTCTAGAGATCCATCCCCTTTGTTTAACCATGAAGAGGCTGATTTTCAAATTGCTTCAAATTGCAATTGTTATGACTATGACCCGGCATGACATTTTGCATGCAGAAGTTACATCGCTGTAAAACTACTTGGGATAACAGACAGAACTAAATAGCTTCTTCTCTCTATATTCATAGTAGGCTGGGTATTGAGAGGCCAGGACTTCCTGCACACAAGGTCATTCATTTCTGTTGTTTCCCTCCATGGATGTCCATGCTACCTTTGCTTCCTCTCAGGAGGAGGAATTCAGCAGGGATTCAGTAGACTTCTTTGTCAGACATAAGTCTGCGCAAGACTGTCACCTTGGAGAAGATACAGGGCAAGTCTGGAGTAACTACTATATCTTCCTTTCCTTCGCGTAGTCCTAAGATAGAGTTCAGTCTGCTTGACATCGAGTCCATCCACATAAAATGAACTTTGTCAGTATTAACTGCTGTCATTAAATGTCAGAGGGGCATAAGTTTTAGAAAGAGCTGAAATTTACTCTTGGCTGAAATTTTTGTTAGAAAAGAAAGGAGAGGGTGAAATGCACTGGGATGAAGCAGGAGAAGAAAGCATAGAAGCAGAAGAAATGGCAAAAATCAAATATTAAATATTTCCATTAACTGTGGTCAGAGATGGCGATGATATTTGACCAAACAACAAAATCCACCATGACTTAATCTTTTATTTCAGCGCCGTCTGTAGTAAGGAGCCAGTCAGTTAATCTTTGTTAAACAATGTACTAACATCACTAGTGGACCAAGCAGCTTATTGTGTTCTACTGTCTGAACGGTGTCATATTTTACTCTAATATATATACAGAGGATATTCACTAGCTTCATACAAGCTCGCTGCGTACTTCATAATAAACCAAGACAATCCTGAGACAAAAGTGTTGACCAACCTCAGCCAAACTCCATTCGCAGGATACGCTCAGTGCTGGCACTAATCCCAGTATTTCCCAAAAAATCCAGTGATGTTGCATTTATTTTTACTATTTGAAGGATAAAGACAGAAATGCAAGAGATGGAGCAATAAGAACCATGTGGTTCCTTCTCTTCAAAGGAGCCTAAGTTACCGTACACACTTCTTTTTGATCTTAATAGGCTTTGCATAAGTCAGAAATCATTGAAAATGAAGAGCAGAAGAGAGAATCGCCCTGTTTACATTGGTGGGGTGGTAGCAGCAATAAACCTGTAAAAACTGCAAACCATTGGAAACATTAAGAAAGATCCCAAAGCTAACTTTATTTTAGACTGTAAGATCAACGCATTTTCTGCTCCAGCCTGACGTCATGGACATCAGAAAACATTTTCTAAACCTTTAGTGAAACCATTCCTCTTTCCGTCATCAAATATTTCAACTTGATTTTTTATTACAGCATATACCTTTGGGCAAGCAGCTACCCATGTTAGACAGTAGTCTGGAGCCCACTAGGACAGCGAAGGTTACAGATTGCTTGCATTGTGGTGCTGGGCCAGGAAAATGTCCAGTTACTACAGAGCGTCCAGGAATGCCCCAGGGACCAAAAGCAAAAGCAAACACTCTTCCAAAGATTTCTAAACTGACCTAGGTTTTTTATTCTTAGAGCATACGAATATTTTTTATATTTATTACACATCTGTTCAAATTTAGAGCAGATAGGTTTTGTTTTTACAGTGGAGCTGTGGTACCTCACAGATAAAACCAAGCACGTAAAAGATTAGATTCTAATTCTCTATTTCACCAAAAGGGTATTGAGGAAAAGAAATGTGGTTTGCTGGGGCAAGCAGTGCCCTAGGTGGAACCACATATCCTGCTCAGGCACCCTTTCCTGCTTGTGATGTGGAAGAAACATAGGCACCTGCAAAAGCCCTCCACCTGTTTTTGCTCAAAGTGACAGAGCCCAGAGAACAATGTGCATGTTCACCACTTGTCTGTAGGGAGCATGATGTAGCTGATGCAATTCCCAGCTCCAGCACACCTGCAAGGTCTCATTGATCTGCTGCTCAGTGCTCTGAAAACTCAGAAATCTATTATCAGTGTGAGCACGTGCTTATTGATCAGGTTACCTGTGTCTGCTCCCTGCGTGCGCCTAATTGCACCAGTGTAGGCACACACACACGTGTAAATGTGGGCACATGTGGGCACACGCTCGCGCGTACAAGGTTGTTAGGATACGTGTGTGTGTTAAAGGCGTTAGGTATTTCTTTTTGTTTTACAAAACTGTACATAAATAAAAGGAACGGACCTTTTCCATGAAACGTGAGTGCAGAAACATTCACAAGTGGCCAAGAGCTGCTAAATAATTAATCAATAGAGCAGTGTGGCAGTTTGAAATGTAAATGTGATGGATGAAGGTGTGATGCTTGTCATCAAGCAGAAAATGATGTGACTGGAATGGATAACCTGCGGTACCTACTGACTGGCAAAAGCTTGGACACAAAGATAAGGCAAAGCCATCAGAAAACAGCCCTGGCAACCCCTAATTCTTGCCTTTGACCTGCAATTCACTTTCATGTCCCTGTCCCAGCAGAGATGTTTAAAAAAATGATGAAGAGAGATCTTGGGGTGGGAAAGGGGAGAGAAAAAAACCATCTGAAGAAATGATACCTGACAAGGCTGCAGGCTAGATTCTTGAGAACACCTTTCTTTTCTTTATGTTCTCCTTCTGCTGTTAAATAAAAATGCAGCTCCTTTTTTCCCTTTCCTTTCTTCCAAAACTCTCCTGAGCCGTTTCTGCAAGTGGTTCTGTGACTCGGGAGCTGACAACAGCCACATGCAAAGGAACAAAGAACGAGAGTGACAATTCAGAGTGCATGCAGGTGAGAAAGACACCTTTTACTTATCAAACTAGGCTGCAAAAAATGCTCTTCTTACTCAGTGAGCTAGAAATAGAGGTGATCTAACAAGGCACTGAACCAAATTCTTTATTTGTGCTGAGATGTAATGCTAACAGGATTTTGGGGTTGACTAGTAGTCTGTGGCCCCTCCATGCAAGTGAGGAAGCATTCTTCTGATTAGGAAAGAGGCAAATCCATATAATTACCGTATATTATGTGACAGGAAAATGTATGCGTGGATGAAAAAAGGGTGATGGAAATTGTCCATCAAAAAATTTGTTTCCAGGGACTTCGTATAGCAGGCGTTGCCTTCTCTCTGTAGAGAAACCCAACACCGCGGGATTCAGCTTGATTCTTCAAATTTGAGAGAAAATATTGGGTGTAAAAGGGGTATTTTCTAACCTTTTTTTCCCCAAGTTGCAGGACTGTAAGTAAGATTTTAAAGTTTGATGGCTTTTTCTTCCTGGAAGAGAGAATCATATTTCTCAGTAAGTCCCATTTAGCATTTTAGAGCGTTTTTTAGCCACCAGTGTTAGCAGAAGCCATTCTTTTAAGAAAGTGAAAAACACCATGAATTCACATCACATTCTCTAACTCCCCAAAATACACAGTAGCAGGTAACACCCACTAAAAGCAGAAGCTAAATATAGACATGGAATAGTGCTTGAGCAGGCAAAATAGATCTTTTACCACTTCTCAGAAGTAAAATATGCGTAAAAAGGTTCTTTACAATCTTCGGTGATTTTTTTAAGACGGAAGCAGTGTAAAGAAGTTTTCTAGGTGAACTGATTATTGCTTTCATACTTCCTCAGCTGATCATTTTTACTTGTTTCTCATTAGGTTGTGGTTTAATCTTTACGTTACCATCACTCAAGAGGCAGTGAAAAAAGACATAAGTATTAATGCAAAAGTTAATGCACCAAAATGAATTTCAGAAGTGGAGAATTTGGTCTGACAGTAGCATAGAGCCCTACTTGGTGCAGCTTTTTGTCCCCAACAGGTTACTGGTGTAATGGGGTTGAAGGGAAAGCTTTCCTGTTTATACCACACTCCACAAAAATATTTCCCATTTAGAATGACAAAGCTGTGGCCATAGGCAAGTCAGCTTCAATTTAGTTTCTGGGGTGTTTTAAGTTCTGTGGTCAGGTCTGTACTTCAAGAACTTTCTTCTAGCCAGAACCCACGCAGCTGTATAGCTTTACCTGCATTGCTGCTGCATCATACTAATTTTCAGCTCCTTTGCAGAAATGCAATATCATCCTAAGTAGAAATCAGACCTGAGAGTTTGGAGCAATCTGGGCACACTGTGGGTTGGAAGATTTATTCCACACCTTGCACCCGGCGTGTTTCTAGTAGGAGATATTCACAGGTTTCACAACAGTAAAAAGGAGTTTGGTTTGGGGATTAACAGATTGATGCTGAGTGTGAGCAGCTGTTATATCACAGTAATCACAGAATCACAGAATCACAGAATTATTTAGGCTGGAAAAGACTTCTGATATCATCAAGTCCAGCTCATGATCTAACATCACCGCGACCACCTAGAGCAGGACACTAATTGCCGCATCCAGTCTTAAACACCTCCAGCAATGGGGACTCCACCACCTCCCTGGACAGTCTGGTCCAATGTTTGATCACACAGTTTTCAACATTGAGGGGTGGTAGACCTTCTGGTTATCTGTGATGACACACTGCCCCACAAGCATTGGGCTGCCAGGACCCAGTTATCTCCCCAGGGGAGGGCAGCAGGACCAGTTATCTCCCCTTCNCACCGAGGGCTCTCATTAGCAGGACCAGTTATCGCCCCTTCCCCCTTTATATCTAGTTTAAAGCCCTGCTAACTCCTGTCCCAAAGTCCTTTTCTCCTCTGGATCCTCAGCGCATTCCACCTGCTGATTGCGGACCAGGCATCTCATATAGAAGGGCACTACATTACAGGTCTGCATCTCTGACTGAAAACTGCAGGTGAAATTTAATTTGGAGTTCTTTTTTTGTCCTGACTTTCACAACCATTTATCAGTTGGCCAGCAACCTCATTAGCAAATGTCTTACAAATTGCAATGTAGGAATGTAATGTAGGGATGTAGCAATATTTATTAATAGTACTACTGCTACTCCCCCCAGAAACCACTGTAGAATCTGGGAAACACCAGGCCGATGCTGTCACTAAGATCTTGTCTTAGCTACAGAGGGACTTGCCATACACAGAATACAATGGCTCGATCAAGCTGCAGGTGTGCGGTAGTCATGCCCAGCCTCTGGGAAGGATGCTCACCCACTCACGCCAGAGAGAGTTGTGGTGAAATCTCTCCCATGCCTGTTTGGAGGATCAGCTCACTAGGACAGTGGAGCTGGCCACATGAATTGTGCACCGTGCTGTGTGGCTGTCTATGTGTAACATAGATGTGCCTGTGAGTTTGACAGTAGGAGCCGTGGTTCACTGCATTAGGGACCCGATAGACACACTTGCAACTAGCCACTGGTTCCTAATACCATAGGAAACTAGAGGAACCAGTATGACACTGCTTTCTTCTCCCTTTAAATTTCCTGGCAACATAAAAATTGTCCCTAAAACGGCAGATCTAAATAACCGCATTTTAACCCCAACAGTGGTCATCAGCAGCTGGCTACAGAAAAGGAGAAGAGGGCAACCTCATAGAAGAGCTCCAGATCGCTCTGCCTGCAGAGGACTCGAGGACCTCCTGAGCTGGGGGAATTTGCCTATCTTGTCATGATGGTTGGTAAATGGTCAGTGATGACTAGCCCACAGCAGCAACCTTTGTTTCACCCAAGTGTTATGCCAAACTAGTTGTATGTCATCACAAAGGATAACCACGTTTCACCAGAGCTGCTTTCCTGTGGCACGCTGTACTTAGGGACTTTCTCAAAACCCCTCACAAATACGCCACAGATTGAAAGCACGATCTCCTTTTCAAAATGAATGGGTCTGATTACAGGCGTATTCATTTTGAAAAAGGTGCAGAAGGACACAAGTGTGCCTTTCCGTCTCATATAATGTCAAAGTAAGCTCCTCTTGCCCTTTTATTTCAATCCCCGCAATCTGAAAATAAAAAAAAATGACTTGATTATATGTTTTTTACCATTAAGTGTATAATTGCTTTTATGTTTTGACATTTAATTCCTCTTACCAAAATACATGGTAGGAATTAAAAGTCAATTCTTTTTTGTAGTTGACATACAGATCCTTCCACGTATTTCAATGAGAGAAATAGAACAGTGAAACCTTCCAGCAGGTACAGCGGAGCCATGTGAAAATGAAGTCACTTTTTATACTGGGAATCTGACTGTGGCCCCAGTTTTGCCCTCTCTTATCTAGGTCAATGGATTTTTGATATCACTGGAGGGTCTGAAAGAGTCGAAACCAAGCAAAACCTGTGGGATTTGACCTTTAAAATAGACCTGGGATTATAGTGTGCCCAGTCGGGCAGATTTGGAGATTATGGTACAGTCTGCAAATTACTTCTGAAAGCCATAAAAAAGGAATTGGCCAGGCGTTCAAGAGTGCTATCACGGCGTGAGATGGCAGTAGTGAAGAACACAGGTCCCGGAAGGAGCAGCTGGGGCATCGGCTCAGTGTCCCAGCTGGCCCAAAATCAGCAGGAGGGCTCTGACATTGAGAGAGAAGTTGCACTCTGCAGGACAGCAGAAAGAGTGGGTGCATGCAAAAGGAACTAGATGCTATTTGTGGGTGTTTCACGTGGGTTTTGTCTGAGATCATCTTAACATTTTCTATAAAGTATTTCCCACTTCACGTGTTGTCCTTCATGAAGGGCAGCCAAGCTCTTTCCCTTTACCACTCAACCACTCTTTTTCCCTCTCCCTCCTTTTCCTCCTGCCTTTTTTATCTTAAATTCCTGTTCACATTCATCCACAGCCTGCACGCTGAGATTTCTTCTGGCTGTATTTTCTCCCACTAGTCACTCCTCTGTGAATTATGACCATTCACTTCATTCCTAAATGACCTAACCCTGCAGCTGTAGATGAGAGTACACTGAGATTCAGATCTACAGAATCCAGCAGTCTCTGCACAAGTTTTCTGCAATCTTGGAAATAGACACCAGCCTAGGTGGACTGAGCTTGGGACAGGCTGAGCCAGGAGTAGTAGTGGCAGGTAGGAAAGGTAAATGAGAGCTCAGTGATGTTTTTCCTGGTGTTAACACTCTCACACACAAATTCTGACATGCCTTCACTGCGCCCATTAACAAAAACCCTTGCTCTAGGTGAAAAAACAGAGTAAAATTCATGCTATCTTTCGTCTTTTCCCAAAGCTGGGGAGAGAGTTTTCTTTAATCCACCTCATGAAAGACATCTTCAACTAAGGTAAAGAGCAGTACACAAATGTATTGGCAAACCAAAGACAGAAATTATGGGAGAAGGAAGCAGTTGAATGAGGAAGAAGCAAGTCAAAGAGAGAGAAGGAGATGAGTTTATCATCCCCAAACATTTGTAACATCCCTATATCTCACGGAGACACACTTCGCTTCCCATAATGAAAGTAGCTTGCATTGCACGGATGCCAAGTACACGGACCCTAGAAATTGTGTCTCTGGTCATCATGTTTGGACTTTGCAGAGAGAATGAGACAGCCTGGGACTGCTCCAACCCAGCCATGGCTTTCCAGGGCCTTGTTTCCCAGCATCTCTGCTGCATTGTACTGCTGTTAGGATTATGAGCATGAAGCGCTTTTCACGTGCCTATCAGGAACAAGTGTATCTGCACACACTCACACATGCAGTCACATACTTCTTCCTACCGTTGTCTGCATTTGCATTGCAAATTTCAAATTTTGAAAGAATGGAAAGCCCACACCAAGCAACTCATGCAACTGGTTCCAGCCCATAACTCCAGGAGAGGCAGAGGGCATGTCTTACAACAAAGAGAGGGAGTTTGTGAATGAACGACTACAGTAAAAAAACACAAGTAGTGGTTTTGCACCTGTGCTGTCCAGGCTCTGAAGAAGGGTCTGGATTTAAGCTTCACATCAGGCTTCCACATTATCTTCAGTTTTTTCCAGTGACCAGCTGTTCTACCCACAAGGTAGGCGTCCTTTGACAAATCTGCATATTTCCAAATCTTTCTCTTTGCCCAAGGGCTCTGCCTTACAGTTTCAGGATAGTGATCGGCTCAAGGAGATGCTTCAAATGTAAACACTCATATTAAACATGCAATCATCAGATGGGGAGGCACAAGATAGGTCCAAATTATTACTTTCTTCCAGCTCAGGGTGACAGACCAAAGGCTTCAGTGGGTCACTTTGGATGCTGCAGGTTTCAGAACACACGTGCACACAGATAAGAATACCGACTATTGCTACTCATAGGGGATTCTCTGTTCACACGGGTCATCCAGTCTGCCCTTTTAAATATAATTTTATGGTAATAATGCCAAACAACTGCAGACCTTGCTGCTACTTAGCCTGAAAGGGAACTGTTTCTCAATATGGAGAACTTGGGGAAGATGTTGTCACTCAGCCGGAGGCTTTATGGGGCAGATTTCATCCGTGGTCCAGAAGTAAACATCAGCTCCCTTGAGATTGTGAAACCTGCTGTTCAGCCCCAGAAATCATGGGATGAACCAGAACTTGAGACTCTCAGAAACCAAACACTTTGTGCTTCTGAGAGGTTGGGTTCGTTACTAGTTTTTTCCTCCATTTTTTTGCCTCCTTCTCTAATTTTGATGGATTATGTTTTGTTTTGCAGTGAGTTTTAATATGTGTCGCCGTGGAACAATTTCCATTGTCAAAAACAACAACAAAAAGCAATATTTCAATATTTCTCGAGGAAAAGCTTCAAAGGTTTCAGATCTTTTTAAAATGTTTCTGCTTTATTTTGACGTGGCATAAAAGTTTTGTCTGCATTCTCGCTCCCGCTATTGTGACAGCTGTATTTAATGAGTGCAAAATGATCAGAAAAACATCCTTTACTGTGGGTTGCCATTGCCGGCAGATGACAGGAGAGAGGCAGCACTGTAATAAGAGAAGCGATGGAGTAGTTTGCGCTACCACTAGTAAAGGATTTCTAATTCAGATGCCTAGGTGTGTCTCATGAAAAGAGTGCACTGGTTGCATTACCTGATCATTTCATCAGATTTTATGTTCTGTTTTGAAATTAAAAGGTGCATCTGGGGGGACTGGTGGACAGTAAACTTAGCATGAGTCAGCATTGTGCCCAGGCGACCAAAAGGCCTAATGGCAACCTGGCCTGTATCAGGAATGGTGTGGCCAGCAGGGAGAGGGAGGTTATCCTCCCCCTGTATTCGGCACTGGTTAGACCGCCCCTGGAGTATTGTGTTCAGTTCTGGGCCCCTCGGTTTAGGAAGGATGGCGAGGGGCTGGAACGAGTCCAGAGAAGAGCAACTAGAATGGTCAAGGGGCTGGAAGGTCAGCCCTATGAGGAGAGGCTGGTGGAGCTGAGGCTGTTTAGCTTAAAAAATAGGAGGCTCAGGGGTGACCTTATCACTGTCTATGACTACCTAAAAGGTGGTGGAGTCAGGCAGGGGTCAGTCTTTTCTCCCTGGATACTGGAGACAGGACAAGGGGTCACAGTCTTAAGCTCCATCAGGAGAGATTTAAACTTGACATTAGGAAAAGGTTTTTCACTGACAGAGTGATCTGGGTTGGAACAGGCTGCCCACGGATGTGGTTGGGTCACCGTCTCTGGAGGTGTTCAAGGTCAGGCTGGATGAAGTGCTGAGTGGCATGAGCTAGATGTCAGATGTTAGGGTTACTTGGTTGGTTTTAGGTTGGACTGGATGATCTTTAGGGTCTTTTCCAGCCTCATCATTACTGTGAGACTGTGATCCTTATCTTCTGAAGCGGTAGGTTGCCACATATTCTTTGTGAATAACAGTCAGGTTTCACAACATAAAGAAGGAAAATTCCTGGTCTTGTCTATACATACCAGCCTTTCTGTGAATCAAATGCTGAGCTAAGCATGAAAAACAGATCAGTAGATACGCTAGAAATGAAGCCCCACACAAATGCTTCCTTTCTATTTTACATGCATTTTTAATATCAGAGTATTTTGGTCCAAATTGGAGACAGTATAAAAATAAATCTAAATGGATCTGAAAGGCGGGTATTTCTCTTTTCAAGGCTTTGTCATTCCCCACTTTCTCTGGTGACTGTTAACTTACCATGCCTTTGTACAGGAGATCTGAGTATTTCAGTCTCTCTTGTGCCTCCACATGGTACCATTTCCCAGATAGTCTTCCTTTGGTCACAAGATGACAGTGAGAATGGATTTGTCTGACTGGACCACTAGGAAAATTTACTTTGGGGGAGAAAATCCTGTGGGTGTTTAAAAGCTTTGCTATAAGTTATATTGGATTAACTTATCCTACTACTGACAAATAATTAGGTCAGCAATTAATTTTGAAATGCAAATGTGCCCTCACGTTTTAAGAAATTCCCTTTGTCTTTAGTTTTTACTTGTGTTAAAATCTTAATGGATTTAACTGGGTGAAGGAACAAAATTCCATTTTCTAATGCTTTATTTACTAGGTTGACTTGGACTTTTTTAGCAAATATTGACTGCAAATGTTTGCTCAGAAATGATCATTTGTGGTGGATCTTAATGGAATAAGGAAACAGCCAAGTAATGATGAGCCTCCCATTTAAAGATACATATATATTCACACTTCTGCTGCAAAATATTTATCTATCTTCGCGGATTAGAAACAGAAAGACAAACCAGAGCACACCACGGCAGCAAAGTCATCGGTAGCCTGGTATACCAGGCTATACCAGGTATACCTGGTGTACCTGCCACATGAGGAAAAGCATGCTCAGTATTGCTACAAGTGTGTCTCAAAGAAGCCTGTCTTCCAGCCTGTCTCAGGGACTCTATTATTAAACAAATACAGATTAAAGGCTCAGCCCTTCCCAAGAGAAGCTCAAGGCAGTTCAATGTTCACTTTAAGGGAGCAAGGCCTCTAAGTTTTCTGTGTTTAAAATTATACCAAGTTTTTTAGAAAATATGCTAAATCTGAAGCTATAAACAGACCTGGCTGGCTAGCCTGATACGAAATCTGAAAGAATTTATAGAGGTGATGGGCTTAGAATTTCCTAGCAGTTTATTTGCCTAGTGGATTCAAATCAACAATGAGAGCATCCGCTCTAGAACCAGGTGAGGGCTTTTTTACAAGATTTTTACTGACCCTAAGGTGACGTTTTAAAATGATCATGACAAGCCAGCATTTTTCTGGTTAACCATGTATAATGGTTTGGATTAAATAATGATGAAGGGAATCCAAAATCTATAGGTTTTAGGTTATGATTTTGAAGTAAAGTGCTACTTTTACATCCTTTTTCCTTAAGTTCCTGGTGCAAATAATTAATTACACAGGGGGGGAAATCCAGAAGATAGAACTAATACTTTGTTTTTAAGAGACTTTAATTTTGGAAGAAGGTACAGAAGAATTGTTTGGGTTCAGACACAGCTTGGCTTCCAGTCTCCCCCAAAGGATTACAGCCACAACCCTCTTTCAGTCTTAGACAGAATGTGGTTCCATTAAGTGACAGCAGCAACACAAGACTGAAGGTTCATTTTGAGTGAGGGAGCATCTTTCTCTTTCTCCCCCAGAGCTGTGGGAGAAAAAGTCAGAAATGTAAGAGGACACAAGAGGGGGAAGCTGTTGGGAACTGTGCAGGCTGCAGTATTCTTGCAAGATACAGTGTGTTCGTGCCACTCAGCTGAGCAGTGAGCTTGAACCCAGTTAAAGCACTACATGTCAGGACAGATGCAGCTGCCTTCAAGACTATCCAAAGGACAGGAATGGGAATGATAATACGTTTGGAAAATATGACCTGCAACAAACCTGAACTGCTGTGATTTAATCTCAAGAAGAGGAGAATGAGTGGACAAAAGCAACAAAGGCTTCAAATCTGAAATTGCCTTCTACAAAGAGGCAGGGAAGAATCTGACTCCCACATCTACAGCAGAGTGACAGAAGGTGACAGCACTACCTTGGGTTTTTCAGGGAGACAGGCAGATTCAGGTCAGATGTTGGCAAAAACTTGCTGACTGTGAAGGTATTGATGCTATGGAAAGGATTGTCCGTGGAGCGCCTGGAGTCGTTCCCCCTCCCCTCACTGTAGAATTTTGATAACAAGGCTGGAAAACTACTTTCCAAACTGACATGAATGCAGTTTCCATTGGAAAGCAACCCCTTATCAATATAATCATTGATATTGTTAATCAACTTTAGAAAGCTGGAACTCATGCTTTTGTGATAGCATAAAATCTAGGTGTCAGATGTTTAGCTTTATTTGGTTGGTTTTAGGTTGGACTCAATGATCTTTAAGGTCTTTTCCAACCTCATCATTACTGTGATGCTGTGAAAATACACTTCCAAATTAATCCAGGGCAAGAAACAGAATGAATTTCCAGCAATTCGGTAAAGACACACAGCACAACTAGAATAATTCAAGTCCACGATTTATTATGTCTTGCAGATAGCATCTGTTTATTTGATGAAAAAATAAGCTAATTCTCATTAATAGAGTCCTTCATCCTTCAATTAAAGGAAAAAAAATGAAAGCCCAAATAAAGTTAGGAATGTCTCCTATGACCCTATTGTTTAGAGCATAAATCTTTCATAATGGGAATGATCTCTGGAGTCATCTCCAAAAGTGTTAAAGTCCTTACCAAGCTACAAGAGAATGTAAAGTCTAAAATGAGAGTATTTCAGGATATCTGTTTGTATCTGTTTACACTGAAGTGACAACACTAAATATTCCAGTTGCTTTACAAAAGCTTTTTACTGGGAAGTCTTCCCTTGGATGCTACCGTTCTCTCTTTGTCTCAGACAGGGAGCTACACACCCAACATGATGCAGCCTGTCCTTCTCTCTTTCTGTCATCCTTTGGAACAGTGGGATTTTCCTTATCCTGTAAAGTGGTGCCTGAGGATCACTTTGTGGGGTATTCCCTTTGGGATTGCCAGGCAATGGCACGGCCCTGGAAAACATTTGTTCCTCCTGTCTTCTGTTCTGAATGGCATAATCCCAAGGAAATCAGAGGGGAGTTTAAATAGGAACTTAGAATGCTAGATACCTCTAAGAAGATGAAGGTGATTGGGACATGATTCTGCTGAAACTCTCCCAGCAATCTGGGGTTTTTATTCACACAGGAAAACAAAATTAACATTCTTAACTCTGTTTTACATAAACATTGGATGACAAATCCCAGCCTTTTCTTGTAGCCCACACGTGCCATACGACTACAGCTTATTTCTTCCAAATTCAGGTAAACTTGTAACACTAAATCCTCCTCCTTTGCATCCCAAGTGTAGTTTTGAACTTGGCCCAAGTCATTTCTTCTGTGGTTTCAGCTCCAGTAAGATATTTGATCCTGTGAACACAAACAGTGACACAACAACTGTCTTTTTAAACAAGAAGTGTTCATAAGCTTCAAAAACTGTTCAACTTTTATAGACAGTCTTATCTCACACTGTGATTTTATAGGGTTTCCTCTTTGCTATAGCAGGGTGATGCTATTGGGGGTAAAGCCTCAGAGGCAGACTCCAGAGACTGACTCCAGAAACTATCCAGTGCATAAAATCCAAGGATCATCCCACCCACATCCTGCAGCACCCACACAAGCTTTCTTTGGGTGTCTCCCAGCTGCTTCTCTAGCCATCCCTTTGCTTCAGGGGTATAAATGTCCAAAACAAGGAAACAGACTAGGACTCCAAAGGATCCTCTGCCTTTCAGAACATACTCTCATCAGAGTGAAGAGCAAAGGGGGAGCTTATTACTCTTGAAAAGCCCCTTCAGCACTCAAAAACCTCCTCATTAAGTGTCATAACCACTTGCTAGCATTGGCATCACTTTCATAGCAACCACTGAAGATGCTGGAGAGTAGAGAGAAGAAAGATGCCTTAAATCAGATGGGACATTCTACTTTTTTGAGGAATAGAATAAACACACATGAGAGCCAATCAGCAAAGAAGCAAGAGTAAGGAAACAGGGTAATTCATGACATAGCAATCACAGACACTGGTTTTCAAAAGGAGAGGAGGGGGACAGTTCCCATCCCCTCAGAACATTAAATATTGCAGCAGCTCCATTCTCACAGCAAGCAAATAATTACGAAACCTTGAGAGCAATTACATTAACCCTGGTCACTTCCTTACCACCCACACTAGCTACCCATGACAATCGAGACAGTTAGAGAATCCCAAATAGCAAAAGGGAAAAAAAATTGTTAAAAACATTAAAAGAAACACCAAACCCAAATCTCACACTTCCCAGCTGTAGGCACTGAGGAAAAATGCCTCAGGCCCCGCACATGTGACTTCACAGCAAAACCTCAAGCCAGCCCTGAGGGGTCTGCTACAGAGAGCAAACAGAGAGCAAAGTAATATGACTGTGATTAGGATATGTGGAAATTAGAAGCTCTCTTGTTTTAAGAAGGCAGGTTATCTACGGAACCTGCTCTACGCTTCTTTCAACTGTAATGTGGCAAACAAAGGCTGTCTGCAGAAGATGCTGTATTTCTCCACTCGGTCTACATCACTTAGAGCTTTTTATGCTAGACTGATTTTAAAAACTCACGTTTAAACCAACATGAAAGGTCCTTAAACAGTAAATAGCATATTATATCAAAAACAAATAGAAAGTGAACGTCCACAGCCAGTATATTTCTTTCAGGAAGAGTTTCACTTTTCACGCTAACTAAAGCCATAAGACTGGCAGATCTGGGCCAGAGGTTTGTAATGGGCCTTTGACTTAGTTTTTCTTCCTTCTCCAGTGATAAATAATCAGTTTTAGAGAATTGATAAAAAGAGACAAGAATGAAAAGTGAGTATGACACATTTATGAGACAGATTTTTCATCTGTTTCTTAAATACAGCACCTTTATTTCAGGTTGCATTAAAAAAGACAGATGCAAGAGCCACCCTGTTTGTGTAGAGCTGAATACACATAAATACATGGAGCATAGCTTGGGAGAGCCAGGAACGTCACCAAAAATTTCCTGACAAGTTGAAAACAATTATGTTATCATTCAAAAGTCATTTAATTAAAAAAAAGAAAAATAAAATCCAGGCCACATCACTATGGGCAACAAAGGCTCAAAACACATTGTTTCCAGACAAATCTCCATCAAAGACATATGACTGGGGACTCTGAAGTCAGAATATCTTCATATCTTACATTTCTGTGAGCGCTTTCAAGGAAACCTGGAGTCTTGCTACAGGATTTGCGGCTTGCTTCCCACTGCTGATTGATAACAAGAACTAGCATTAGCAGTATTTTTCCCCCATCGTTCCTCTGAAGCTGATGGAGTCAAGGATTTGTTACTTGATCTAATGGCAATAGCTTTCCGATAGACATGCCCAGAATCATTGATTAGTTTGTTCTCTCCTTGTTTGCATTGGAACACTGTTTAATTTACACCAATTAAAGAATGCTTGTTTTGTGTATTGAAGAATAATTAAGGAGTGGAATTCCCTATAGGCTACTAAAAATGACATCTGACTGGAATGGTGATTAGAGCATGAAGGCAGCATTAGTATTTAACTGGTTTGACTGCTATATAAAATCATTACAGCATCTCACCACGAGAAAGAACAGTAGTTAATTTTGCCTATAACAAAATTAGTTGTATGTATTTGCCTGGTCACTCTAAGTAAATTTGACAAGGCTAATCGTAAAGCCAGCGTTCAAGGTTTGGCAGAAGGAGCAGATAGAGCACTGTTTATAGTAATGATCTTGATAGATATGTATATAATCTTCAAGCAATACACAAATATGCACAAATGAATAGAGGAGATTTGCCAGAGACCTTCAAATCAAAATTAAACATTAAAAATAAATTGGTTGCTGAAAGTGAAAAATCCAAGGGTAACTGGCACGTTAATTAGACAGCAATCAAGGCTTCACAAACTGTAAACACAAAAGAAATCCCTGCTTGTCCACCAGTGTGCTTCTCCACCTTTCCAGCACTGCATAGAGCTAAGAGCCACGGGGAGCAAACAGGCACAGTGGGACAAGTCATTCTTGCAAGCCGGACTACCCTGCCAAGACTCAAACCTGTGAGCATAGCATAGCGCATCCATGTAAAGCTTCCTCAGAGAAGCTTGCTTTTTCTTCAGAGCACGAGGTGGAAAAGGAGTTCATTCCTTAACACCCATTTGAGCAAAGAGGCCTTCTAATCTTTTATTTAGCTTTTTCCTATGCGTGTGAAATTGCAGCTCCTGGCCTTAGATTTTAATATCGACAGGAATGATCTACCAAAAACATGACAGTAGCATTACTGTAACATAAAGTGCTTGGGGCCAGTCCTGCGGTATGTTTACCTTTCCAGAGCCTACTGAAATATAGCATGTTTGCTTTACTAAACTTAGATACTGCCGTATATTTTATAATGTCATCTGCCTGCTTCAAGAACTCACATTGCAGCTACTATCCTTTCCATGAGAATATATGCGGTCCTGTGTGGAGGTTGTCAACACCCTCTTTAATTCATTAAAGTGTTCTCTGTGAAGGAACGTAAGACTTTTCCATTGAAACCTTTAAGGGGAATGAGGCTTATTATCATGTCTATATTGTGCAATGCACAAGTGTTTTAAAGATGCCCAAGTTCCAAAGGAGGTGGTCCATCTGTACAGCACAATACACTCCTGTTTGTGTGGCCCAACACCCCTGGCTGATCTGCAGCGTGTCCTTGCAGATTGAATTAATCTTTGGTGCCATGCTGTTTTCATGACCGTGCCTGATTCTGAAGGTCACTTATGGACCATATGAACACAGTTAAATCCAGTTGGTGGTCAGATGCAAGTATCACAGTCTCACAGTAATGATGAGACTGGAAAAGACCTTGAAGATCATCCAGTCCAACCCAAAACCAACCAAGTAACCCTAAACAACCTCAAAACAACAAGTGGTCTTCCCCGGGGCTCACTTTTATCAGTGATATGCATGAGGGGATCACATGCACCCTCACTAAGTTTGCAGATGACACGAGTTAGGTGGGAGTATTCATCTGCCTGAATGTCAGGAGGTTCTATGGAGCAATGCGGACAGGCAGGATCAATGGGTCAAGGCCAATAGCATGAATCAAAGGCCACGTCCTGCCCCTGGGCAACAAAAAACCCATGCAAAACTGCAGGCTTGGGGAAGAGTGATTGGAAAGTTGCTTTTTGGAAAAGGACCAGGTGCTGTTGGTAAACAGCCAGCTGAATATGAGTCAGCAGCTTGCCCAAGTTACCAAGAAGACCAACAGCATCTTGGCTTGTATCAGAAACGGTGTGACCAGCAGCAGAAGGGAGGTGATCAGCCACCTGTGATCAGCACTGGTGAAGCTGCACCTTGAATACTCTGTTCAGTTTGGGGATCCTTGCTGCAAGAAGCACATGGAGTTGCTGCAATGTGTGCAAAGGGCAACACAACCAGTGAAGGAGCTAGAACACAAGTACTGCTAGAGCACTGGGATTGTTTACCCTGAGGAAAAGGGAGAGGGAAGATCTTATTGCTCTCTACAATTACCTGAAAGGGAGTTGTATGAGGTGGAGGTCATTCCATAGTTCCAAGTAACAAGCAATAGGACAAGAGGGAGTGGCACCTGGAGGAGTTTACATTGGGTATTAGGAAAGGACTCTGTACAGAAAGGGTTGTAAAGCACTGGAACAGGCTGCCCAGGGAAGGGGTTGAATCACCTTCCCTGAAGGTGTTTAAGACATAGAGATGCAGTCAGGGACATGGCTTAGGGTCATGGCTGTATCCCTAAGTGGTGACCTGGCAGTGCTGAGTTAACTGTTAGACTTGATGATCTTAAAGGTCTCTTCTGATCAAAATCATTCTGTGATCTGTGTGATTAGAAAGACACTTCTCACTTCTGTGCCAGATCTCCTGCCGGGGTCTCCCGCTATAATCTGCCTGACTAGACCCTGGGCTTTCAGGAGTGAGAGTAACACTTCATTTCAATGAATAATCTTCTTTTGCAGCAGGGCTGATACAAGGGTGTATTCTTCCCTCCACCCACGAGAAGAATGTCCATTAATTTCAATAGAAACTCTCCATGCAGAAAAGGGAGAACTGTGCCCTGGGGAACCGTGCCCTGGGAAGATTAATAGTCAGGAGAGAAAAGTGATACAGTAGAGGCAGAAGAAAATCAGAACGCACCACACAAATAAAACTGGACAAGGGTTCATTTTTCAGAAGCCAGCCTGAGCTGCAGGAAGGCTTTGAAAAAAATCAGGGCTGTGGCAGTGTATTTTTTGCATACATTGGCTTTCAGGAGACATGAATAGAAACCTAACAGTAACATCTTCTCATACCTCCTTTCACGGGTCTCACTGGCAAAGAAGGATTTAGCACTTAATTCCTCTACTTTTATGTGGCAAATTAGGAATTTGCACCTTACAAGGAAATTGCTTTTCAAACTCCCATAAATTCTGGATTTTATTTTTTTAAATGGTGGAAAACATTCTCTATCATCATCCCAACACATAATAAATAGCACTCTCCACTACTACTCCTTAGAAAGGTGTAGGGAAGTAGACGTGGCCAAAGAGAGTTGTTTATCATTTCTTCTGTAGAGAGGCTAAGGGTCCAGAGCTTGTCCTTAGCCATTTTGTCTCCTCAGCCTATTTCAGTGTAGACTCACAGATTGCTCTTTTCATCAAGATCAAGTGCCTGTTGAGGGAGATATTTACCTTGAGGCTTGGTCGTTTGTTGAAGTAAGACCCACTGGCATTGAATAGCCCAGACCAAAACCGGACTATGAACAGAGCTGCAGTGTTCTATTTTTCAGTTTAACATCAGTAAGATCCCTGTGCAGTTTTTGCCATCGTTTGAGGTAACAACTGGTTGGTTTGTGATTGCCCTGAGACAAAAGAAGATTGATGAAGCAGATTGAGACAGAGCAAGACAGTGTGAGACACAGCAGCTGGGGGACTCTCCAAAAGGAAACACAGAAGGTGTGACTGGTTCTTCTGACCCCAGCTCAAGGTCTCTTCTCTGGGAGGCTTGAGGATGAGGTGGTACCCATGGGAATGAGACAAAGGACGTTAGCAGAGCACTTTTAAGTGCTTCTCTCCATGAATACAAGTCAAGACTGAAAGACAAGGAACTACAAGGCAGTGAAGAAGCGTACTCTCAAAACATGCCACTACGCTGGCAACCGTGGCTCTTGGAAAAACACACCCCTCCCACTCTGACTGTCAAAACCTAAATGAAGAAAAGCTTACAAAAAGGTTAGTACACATCCTGACTTGATTTATTTTTGTCATTTTTGACCCAGTTTCTTCCTCTCCACGCTTCCTAGAACAACAAAGGCCAGAAGCAGGTGTAGGGATGCCACTGATTTTTCCCCTTTTAATCTGTGAGGCACCATAAAAACCCATCAATGATCATGGGGCACACTCTGGATTTGTCTGAGAGTAAGTGACTCAAATATTACCATGTGAATTTAGTCAAGTTAGAGCGTGTGGAGGGAGATAAATTACGGCAACAATTGAAGTTGAATGTGATATAGAAATCCAACTTACAGAAGACTGTCTGGAAACAATTATTCAGAAAGCTGCTGACCCTCTACTTCTTTAAAGAGTTAAACATTTGGATTGGTTAACTGGCAGAAATAATAGGCATATGCTCTAATCTTTGATCCATAGCTGAAATTGCAACCCTTTGTATGAGAAGCAGATCACATAGATTTGCATATTTTAAGGATCTATAGGGAGGAAAAGGAGGACAAAAGTGGCTCTTATGGGTCCCCGCAAGTACACTAATGTTCAGAGCCAGTTGCAAGACTCACAGATTTTATAAATGCTTCTAAACTGTGACACTCACATCTGAAGTTTAGTCAAAATTCCTCCTAGAAAGGAGAACTGCAAACCAGGGTTGCGTTGTAACTCTTTACGAGGTATGCACAGATGTCGGTAAGATCTCATTTCCACATCCAAATTTGCCTCAGAACTTCCCTAAAATCAGAAAAAGTTCACCAGTAACAGATAAATTAGAAGATGGTTTGTGCCCAAACAGGAAGCCGTTGCCCAAACTGAAATGCATAAGCAAGTAGCAGATTTCCAATGTTGATGAAAATTCAGCAGATAGTCACCCCACGGGTAGAATGATGCTAACTAAATCTAATTTCTCTTGTGTTTAAGGTTTATTTCTTGCAGAATTCTGTTTTCAATACCAACTGAAATGTTTACTAACCATTTTGCATCAACAGTCATGCCTACACCACAGGAGATTTCCTCCTCTTGGTAGGATTCCCCAAGGAAGTAGCTCGTCCTGACAGAAATGAGCAGTATATTGAGTAACTGTGAAGTGATCAGGTAATCATTCCTGCAAGTATTCTGTTACAGGGTGTTCAGTGCAGTCTTTACTTAATTTGAAAGAAACCCTCACCATTTTACAATGAGCTTGCTTTCTTTGAGGTTCACCTACATAACAGTGTTTGCTACCCACAAAGAAGCTTAGGAGAGTGGTGGTTAACTGCCTATGGATACTGCCCATATACCCAGTACAGAATCATGGATTACTGCATGAAACTATGCAGATATGGGTAATGAAGTCATTGCAAAGAGTATACTCCCCTAAAAGTATTTATTCCGTCTAGCTTTCTTACAGTTCCATGTGATAAGCCATATGGGGAAATGGAGGAGTGCTTAACAGGGTAGACTAGAGCCTGGCTGACAGCGAAAGCAGTGCTTCCAGGTGCTATTCGCCTTGTCCTGTCCATGAAGAGGAAAGGAGGGTGGTGCATGTAGTTTTAGATTGGATATAAAGATGATTTTTTCACTGACAGTGGTGAAACACCTGAACAGGTTAACCAAAGAGGTGGCAGAGGTCCCATCCCTGGAGATATTCAAGGTCAGGTTGGACAGGGCTCTGAGCACACAGGTCTAGTTAAAGATGATCCTACTCACTGCAGGGGGGTTGGACTAGATGACCTTTACAGGTGCCTCCAAACCCAATGCCTTCAATGTTTCTTTGCTTCTGGATAAAATGTAGTAAGATGAAGTGATTCAAGGGTACTTAGAAAGCTTCTTTTGAGAGTGGTTGGACCAGCAGCAGCTGAGCCAGCAACAGTGGATTCAGTATCTTAAAGCTGGAGGAATAGAGAAAGAAAACAGTGTAAGATGTTTAATGAGGAAGTTTTTTGAGACATGACCAGAATATGTCCTGACAGTGCACATATTCCACAGATTAAGCACATTCCAAACGTAACCCAGAGCCCAGGCTGAAGCTTGGGTGCTTTTTGCACTTAGAACTGCATTAGCAGAAGCAGGTGCTCCACTGTCACCAGCAGGGCCATGCAATGGGCTCTTTAAACTCTGAAGGCATGATGAAAGACCTGACTTGCTTCTTTACTAGGATTTTTGTCTGCCTTTTACTAATACCAACAGATATTTTTCTCTCTGTGTTTCATATACCTTTGGATGTCTGCTCATGATGCTCTCTGAAACACTTTGGATCTCTTAGAGTCTCTCAGGATTGCATAACATGTTTCCTTTGTGAGAAGTCAGGGTGCAAAAGTGGGGAAATAGAAATTGCCTCAAGTTTTGAGTGGCATGCTTCCAATGACTTCTCTCAGCTGCCGCTAAATGTATGTTATAAATATATACATATTATGTTTGTTCTGACTTTCAAACTGATTTGAAAATGTAGTGTGATGTGTGCCTCGTCAAGGTACTACTACCACTGCACATGCAGTAAAAAAGCTTCCTCCCCAGCTTTTCTCTGTATCTTCTTTGGGCTGCACTAGAAGACCATTTGCTGAGATTTTGCTCATGCATCATTAAGTGGGATCCTAGCAAATCACTAGATTCACAGTCTCACAGAGCATCCTCAGGGCCAAACTGAGGCAGTGTGGACTGGATGATTGGGTAGTGACGTGGATCGTGGACTGGCTGCAGGATAGAAGCCAGAGAGTGGTGGTCAATGGGACAGAGTCTAGTTGGAGGCCTGTATCTAGCAGGGTACCCCAAGGATCAGTACTGGGACCAGTCCTCTTCAATCTATTCATGAATGACTCAGATGAGGGATTAGGGTGCACTGTCAGCAAGTTTGCTGATGACAGAAAGCAGGGTGGTGTCTCCAACACCCCAGCAGACTGTGCTGCCATTCAGCGAGACCTGGACAGGCTGGAGAGCTGGGCAGAGAGAAATGCAATGAGGTACAACAAGGGTCAGTGTAGAGACTGGCATCTGGGCAAGAACANCTAGTGATAGCACAAGGGGCAATGGGTGCCAGCTGGAACAGAGGAGGTTCCCTATCAATATCAGCAGGAACTTCTTCCCAGGGAGACTACTGGAGCATTGGAACAGGCTGCCCAGGGGGGTTGTGGAGTCTCCTTCTCTGGAGATATTCAAGACCTGCCTTGATCTGTTCTTGTGCAACTTGGTCTAGGTGGTCCTGCTGTGGCAGAGGGACTGGACTGGATGATCTTTCGAGGTCCCTTCTGATCCCTAATGATTCTATGAAAATACTAGAAGATGAAATGAGAACATCTATAGGTGGTGAAAATAAAGAAGAAAGCAGCATTTCTCGTTATATTGTATGAAGTAGGAAATCTGGAAATCATTTCAGTAAAAATGGATCAGAAGTGGGATGTTTGGGAGGCATCGTCATCTTCATGGACTACAGTGAAAGAAAAATCACACCATCAAATCTGAATAACATTAAATTAACCTAAAAATGGCAGCAAACCACAACATTAACTATGGGATTATGTCACTTCAGTGACTTGTCTGAGGCAAACACTTGTTCTGTAGTCAAGAGAGAGAAAGAGAATCTCCACCAGTAGCAGATACCTATTTCCCTTCGTCTGTATGAGATATCATCCACAAATGGCCACATCCAACCATTGAACTGAGTTAGACCTAGAGATGCCACCTGCAGCAGACAAAGATACCTGAGTCTAGATAGCTAATTCTAAGACAGCTCTAGTGAGTTGTAACTAAACCTGTCCTGCATGTGACTTTGCAAACATTAGGAAATTATGGATCTGATGAATTTCTAAGGCTTTTTTCATAGAGTTAGACACGTTAGGAATGAGCTTGACTGATTTTACTCGGACAGGTTAAGAAGTTCAGGACCTTTATCTATTTCCAGATGCCAGTAAGAAAGTATAGCTCTTTGCTGCTCATTTTTTAATTCTTCACTTGAAATAAGAAGATGTCATAAGGAGACACACCACACTTTCTGGGTGTCACACTTTCTGAAATCTTGGGCAAGCTCAACACCAGCAGAAATACTTTTCCTATCCATGGGTAAAGCCATGAAACTCATTTCAGCTACAGTTTCTGTGTCTGTGCCTTAGGCAATTACAGTTATCATCGATCTCATACCTACCCCGTAACAAAGGTATGTCTGTGTCTCAGGTCAGCTATACATATCTTCGGTGCCTGTAATACAAATTAAGCTACTATCTGGGGTCTGGTTCTGTGAGGGCCAAGCAGTGGTCACCAAAGTTCATAGAAATAAGGTTTATATCACCAAGCTGACTTGTGTTTGCAAACATATGTAATCATAAAATCGACTTTTTGAAACATCTGGGCTGAAGGCCAGTGTGCACTGGCCAGGAATTAGACGGGACACAGAGAATACTTGCCTCATGTCTAGTGTTCTGATTCTGTTCTTCACTATCATTAAAGACTGGGTTGGCTGCATGGCAGTTCCTTAAATCAGAGAGAGAGAGGGAAGAATCAGAAATAAAGACACAGAAAAGAAAGGGGAAAAGATTACTACAGCTCTCTGGCTTCCCTTTATCAAAAGCAAAGACCAAAGGGCTGCTCACTTGGCTGAGGGCCAGACCATGGCAGAGGATAGAGGTCCTGCTCCTACTGCATTGTGGTGCTGAGCATTCAGCTGGCCACTCTGTCCTGACATGGACAGGGGTCACTTGGTGCAGCATTAGAGAGGGGGCTCCTGCCAGAGCAGGTCCTCACCTGAACATCTTCTTAGGGACAGTGTCATCAATTTGCACCAGTGAAGATTTCACCCACTTGTGACAGATGTAATGCCGAGGAGTGGTGTCTGGCTTAGTGAACCAGCCAAATAAAGTCTGAGAAGAGTGGGTGCAGTAATGCACAGACATTTCCTTCAGTGGAGCAGTGGGAGAACATGAGATGAGAACTAAGCCTCACCTGTTGGTGAATACAATTCTTAGGCTAGGTGAATCTAATTCTTAGGCTAGGTTATGCACCAAAATGCCTCAAAGATCCCCACAAATCCATATAAAGTTGGTCAGGAGAAAAGTGCAGCGAGCAAGCAGAGTAGTTAAATGAATCTCTTGCATCATGTCTGCCGCTGAGAGTTGAGTAGAAATTCCTGTGCCAAAGGCACTTTGCAAAGAAAATCAGAGTGTGGCCTTTATACAGATTGAAGTCTCTAAGGAGGAAGTTGTAGAGTAACTTGAGAAACTCAAGTGCAGTAAATCACCACAACCGGATGGTGTTCATCTGGGAGTTCTGAAGGAAAATAAAGTGAGAAAAAGCCAAGATACTGACAAGGGGATGACTTCTTCCCTTGAAAAGTGCAGCAGCACAAGAAGGCTGGAAAGCCCTATTATGTTGCCTGTCTTCAAAAGGAGATGAAGAAAATCTTGAGCATTGCAGAGCTTTGAAGTTTACCACAGTTTTTGAAGACCAAGAAACTGGTTCTGAACAGCAGTTGAAAAGAGAGTATGTTGGACAGGAACACCCCATGAGGGTGTTCAGTCTCTCAAATGACTGTGCCTGTTCCTGCAAGGAGGAAAAGTACCTCCTTGTAGGACTGGAGTACTTTGAAAAAGTCAGGAGACCGGCCTTCTGAAGAAAAAGAAGGTAACAGGGGATAACAAGGACCAACCAGGGGAAGGTGACCAATTGATCCAGATGGTCCAAAGTTTTTGCATAGGTTACTTTGGTGAGATTGTCATAGAGGATGTCAAGAAATGCATCTGAGAAGGACATCTTGACAATTATTAGTTCCTGGAATAAAGTATAAATCAGTCCAGAGGAATATGGGAAGCATCTCACTTTCTAGCGAGAGGAAAGGTGAACACCCAGTAGTGGATATTGAATAAATGAATATGAATCCCAAGGGCTAATGCACTCAAAACAGCGTATCCAGAATCCGCCCCAGATCTGGATCCAAGGCACACATGTGGTTACCATCTTAAAAGAGGATTCAGTTCCCAGATCCAAACTCCTTGATCTCTGAGGTTTGCATACTCCATATCCAAAACTAGAGCTGCAGCCTACATGACAGTTACATACAAAATGTGGTGGGGGGTGGAAGCCGTGTGTGTATACACATCACATGCAAAGGAAGCAATTAACTGTAAACTCAAAACAATTTATAAAGTGATTCACGAGTGAAAGCACTCCGATGTAGAGATAGCATTACATATTTGCTCCTGACATCAACTTGCTGCAGCTTCCTCAAGGGGCAAAAGGTTACGAGTAACAGGACAGTGGGAATCGTGCTGTTTTGGTGAGGTGCTTACAACCAAAGGTTTCAATTATCGGGGGTTGCATGGCTTGGTACCTTTGCTCTCTTTTACTGTATTTTTTTTTCCAGCTCCTGCAGGCCCAGTGGCACTCTAGGCAAAGCTACTTCAGTTCTAGTTCGCTCTGTCACTTTGGAATTCATTAGATTTTGAGAGCTTTCAAAGGAAGTCAGAGGTAGTAATTAGACAAAATATAGAAAGTGGGACATTTCTGACTGGCTTGGATGCTTTTAGTGCTTAAAAAGAAAGCTTTTTTTTTAAAGCAAACTGTAGGAGGGCTTGTAAAAATAGCTATTTACATTTACATACTGGGACATATCCTCTGCTGCCATGGAGCAGTAGTGCTCCATCATCTTAAACAGAGTTAACCCTAACCACCACAGCTGAATACCTGCCTCTCACACCTGTGAATATATGCATCAAATATGCTTAGGATTCAGCTCTTTTCTCCAAATGCACAGGAGCTGCTTCTTCCTCCAGGTGCTTTTCCCTGTGCACTAAGCTGTGGGAGTTAAATCTCTGTTTTTAACTGAGGTGGTGTCTTCAGGGAAGCGAGGTGAGGAGGAAGGGTGATGTGCAAGGAGAAGGACATAGGCACAAAGGAACCAGCACAAACAGAGAATCCCAGATTGAGAAGAAGTTGGGGGAGAGAAACAGGGAAGACAATGGTGTCACACACAGCCACACTGTGGTCTCATGGCTCTACTTCTTGACAGCAACTGAAAGCTAATCTCTATCTACATTCACAGTAACAGGGAGTTAAACTGCGACTGAGCAGCCACCATGACTTTTGGAAAACAGCTCAGGTGTTTCCTACTAGATAGCAGGAATAGCAGGAGACCTGCTCTTGACAACAAGGTGAAGAATAAGCTGCTCTTCTTTTAGCTGTGCTGTTGCTGGAGTCATGTAACACAGGACACAGAGTACATGTCACATCAGATAGTGCTAACAGGTGCCAACAGCCACCTTCACTCCTTCCTTCTCAGTCTCTTGCTGCACGAGATGTGGAACAACGTGTGCATTGCTGATGCTTCTGCCTGCAGAGTGGGACCCTGGTAGTGAGTCAGACAGTACTGGACTCTGGACACATAATGTACACTGAATATCCATAATAAATAATAATTATCACAGTAGGGGGCAGCAGCCAGCTGTGGAGGAGAAGTAGGGCCAGCTGCTGGAAGAGATGTAGGCACGGCTGAGCATGCAAGCTGGGCACTGGGGAGGGCGGGAGGGCCATGGCTGGGAGCCAGTGGCAGCTTACTGCCAAGAAGAGGGAGATAAAAGCACAAAAGAGGTTCACCAGAGGGAGCTGCTCCTGGCCACCCCTCAGCAATTGGTAGCGGCCCTGATCCAGGAGGGAAGGCTGATGGCAAACAGGAGCATTGCCAGCCAGAGTGCGTGGCCAACACTGCTCACATACACCATACTGGAGCTAGCAGGACAGGTGTCAGTAAGCCAAGAAAGCCTGCTGCAGGGAAGCAGCCCTGCATCAGCCCCTGGTTTGCAAGGGAACCATCCCTTCTTCAGAATTGAGCACAGACTCATCCTGTTCCCCTTGGCATCTCCCCAAAGGCATCTCCATCTGAAGCAGAGTCCTGAAATGAGTACAGCTTCTCAAGACACTGATAATCACCTGGTCAGTGTTTTTCTGAAGTTTCCTGATGCCCAGGTCTTCTTGAATTCATTTGAAGAGGAGTGTCTGGGCAGTTCTGAAGCTCTTCGAACAACAGCACCTTTAGCTGTCTGAATCCTAATACTTAGCTCTTGGGGTCCCCAAGCACTATGTACAACATGTGTGTGTTCTGCTCTTGAACACACTGCACACCCTTAGTAGCCCAGTGCCAGAATTAAAACTTACAGGTCTAAAATATTTTGATAACCACCCTGAAAATTCAGTTCCAAGACTAAATCAGTCCAGCATCCTCATTTTCACAAGGTTATTCATAGAACCATAGAATCCTTAGGGATTGGAAGGGACCTCGAAAGATCATCCAGTCCAATCCCCCTGCCACAGGAGTATCACCTAGATCGAGTTGCACAGGAACACATCCAGGTCTTGAACATCTCCAGAGAAGGAGACTCCACAACCTCCCTGGGCAGCCTGTTCCAGTGCTCCAGTACCCTCACTGTGAAGGAGTTCCTTCTGATATTGATAGGGAACCTCCTCTGTTCCAGCTGGCACCCAGTGCCCCTTGTCCTATCACCAGATGACCTCGAGAAGAGCCTGGCTCCATCCTCCTGACACCCACTCCTCACATATTTATAGACATGAATGAGGTCACCCCTCAGCTTCTCAGCAAAGACAGGAGCATCCTAGGGTAACCTCCTCTACTTGCCCCGTGTGTGGTACTTGACTATTTCACCAGGATAGCACAGCAATCGACTGCTCATGTTCTGTGTGGCAATCACAACAATGCGGCACGATTCCCTCGAGTTTAGCCTAGTGAAATTTAGCTTTCCTTATACTCATATCTTCTCTTCAAACTTGCTTTCTGTGCCTGGTTATTTTTCACTGAGTTCAAATGCAAAGAGATAAACTCTGTTTACATTGACTTCAAAAAGAAGAAAGTGGTTATTTCCAAATTCTAGCTACATCCACCAGGAAAAGTCAGACAGGACAAATAAACATGGGGACTCTCCCTGTGTTCCTGGTCGGCAGAGCACAGCGGGTGTGACGTTGGTTGTGCTAAAATGAAGCCGCTTTCCCCCCTTCCTCAACAGAAAGGCTGAGGGATTTTTGGTTATTATTTTTAGGTTGTGCCCTGTAGTGCAATGAAACAGCTGCTGTCTGGACCTCAGTTTATGTGGCCCACAAGAATTCCATACAGGACAACCTCAAGCAAGTAGGACACAGTATCGGGAAGAAACATCCATCATTTTTGCAGATAGTAGATAAGGATAATCCACATGTGAGCTCAAGCGCAAATTCATGGCCAATAAAGAGTCTGTATGTTGAATATATACATTTACAGCTCAAACATAAAGAACCGGTTTCTTTCTCAATAACTTTTATCTGAACATCTGACCTGAAGAACCAGCCTCAGTTCAGTGCTGGCAAACACCAACGTTTGGAAGGAAGCTGGGGGTGTTGCACTATTTTGAAAGCTCTGTTTTGAACCAGCTGTCATTACGAATGTCTGCTGGTACCCTGTCTTAGCATACAGCCTGTCGCTGTTGAGCATAATGGGCACGAGCCAATGGAGTCTACTGAGATATGCTTTCTTGTGTCTTTGTAGCTTGAATGATCCCTTTGTAGAGCCGTAATAGGTAAGCTTTGAATCTATTGATGCTTGGTTCTAATTGGTTCCATTAAATTTGTGTATATGTCTCTCTATGTGAGTTTATATATATATACATATATATATGCATATTTATATGCACATATGGACATTTGGAAATCATTATTAAATGCAAATATGCGTACAGTCACAGATTATTGCTGTGTTCATCACAGATTTTTAGAGTAGTTTGCTTTATTGTATAATAAAACAACCATGGAAAGATAATGCCTTCTTTACAATAAGTAAGTTACACAGGACTCATTATACTACATACGTTTAATGGTCTGGATATCTCAGTGCCCACAGGAAAACAAGGAAGCATATATTGCAATAGGCAGCGTAATTATTTTGGCGAGCAACATCTATCCCATGCTCTTGGAAGTATGAGATTCAGCATCACAAGATCCTAGCATTATGTCATCAGCTGCATGAGTTTCACAGCTTATCTTTCTGATTTTATGTTACAGAAGTAAACTGCAACAAAAATGTATAGCGCTGCCAATTTAAAACTCATGTTAATACTAGCTGAAACGTTTTCAAGAAGGTGAATGGGATGAGTGTTCTGGGACTTACGTGTGCACTCATGCATCTGTGCATGCATACTCCCATCACATTTAAACACACGCGTGTCTGTGTGTGCACTGTGTATGTAAACGATTTTTGGAGATGCCATTTTATTAAAAGTCTTATTCCAAGTCCATTAAACTTGAAAACACTGTCACATCCAGTTGAGCAATTTAAAGAAGCCCCTGCTGGTGCTAGCTGCTATCATTAAACATCATCACATGAAGCTGCAGGTAGCCGAACTGTTCCTTAGTGAAGATTTAAACAGAGCAGATTAAGATGATATTCCTCCAATCCAACAGAACACAAAGGCAAAGACATTCTGCTACAACCAAGATCTCATTTAGCACTAAAGGAGTGTTGTTTGCTGATCAGAATTTAATGCCTGAAGAGAGCAGCTAGGCTTGTGACTGTGTATATAATTATTTCTACAGCGTACTCTAGTAACACTCGCATGTAGTTAGGGGAGGTGGCATCTGCCGTAATTCTAGACTGTGATGTTCATGACCAAGAGTTATAAAATCTCATCAACAGCAACAAAGATCTTTTTACCCATGCTACTCCATCACCTCACATTCACCATATCACAGTCTCACAGTACTGATGAGGCTGGAAAAGACCTTAAAGACCATCCAGTCCAACCTAAAACCAACCAAGTAACCTAACATCTGACATCTAGATCATGCCACTCGGCACTAAGCTTGAACACCTCAGAGACGGTGACTTCACCACCTCCGTGGGCAGCCCGTTCCAAAACCGGATCACTCAGTTTATTCTGAGAAGCAAATCCCTAATGTCATGTGTTTGGGGTTTGCATTACCAGCTTAACTGATTTAATAACGTTTTGCTGGCCAATAGAATAAGTGGCACCAAGGAAGTGGCTTGAGAACATTACCTGTGTGACAGTCCAGAGCACTGGCAACTTTTCCCTGGGCACATAAAGAGGGTTTTTCAGAGAAAAGACAGTGAGGTTGTTCAGGTCTAGAACCAGAACCAGAACCAGATCTGTCATTATCTCAGAGAAATGCACCACGTCTTTAAAATATCCTATCTAAAGAAGATACTGACAGACAGGAGTGTGACAAGAAGAAAGGACGAACAATAAGAAGAGGGAAAGGGCTGATTTATTAGGAAGGATTAGAAAATAGCTGTGGGTTGGCCTCATAAACACTTAATAAACACATAGGCACACTGGTAAAAGATACTGGATGAAAACAACATTGGTGAAGGAAAAGGGACAGAACTAGAAGAAATATGATGATGGGAAGACAAGGAAAATCATTTTCTGAAAACAAGACACTCCAGGCAGCACGAGTCCTCCCTAGGGACACAGCATCACTTAGGACATTTAATCTGGGTACATAAAACAGCTGAAAATATAGAGTAGGAAAGAGTCTCCCAGTGTCAGGGACGTACTGTGCGATCTAAATGTTACAGCGCTGGTTTGTGTGCCGCTCTTATCTGTGATTCTGCTTGGGGTTATGTCCAACGCATTGTTACCTGTGTGTATTTGGTTTCTCTGGGCCCAATCCAACTCATGCTGTAGTCAGCAGAAGTTTCCGACAGGAGCGATAGGACCTCAGTGACTTTTCCATGACTAGCTGAGGAAAGGAATGGAAAAGAGGAGAGGATAGTGAGGGGAAGGGAAAGGGAAAGGGAAAGGGAAAGGGAAAGGGAAAGGGGCAGGGAAAGGGGAAGGGGAAGGGGAAGGGGAAGGGAAAAAAGAAAGAGAAAGGGAAAGCACCAAAAAACCCATCACTCTGCGAGAACTATTAATGACCATTATTGTACGAAGGTATATGCAACTAAACCAATCTGGTCCTCTAATATTTCTTGACTATTTAAATGTGTTTATCATCCAAGATAGCTGTGGAAATGTGCATTTGCTTTCATAGAGTGAAGCTAAATACCTGGTAGGGAAGAAACTTAGAGCTCATCTGAAAATAACTTTCAGTTAAGAACTGTCTTGGTCATGGAAGAATTAAGATAATTCTTTGTACTAAACTTTAAAAATAGGTATTGCACAGAAATGGCAGCGCTCTTTCTGTTGGTAAAGCAGCAATGCAACTGATTACAGAAGCTAAGGATTAATTCTGAGCTCAACTCTACTTTTTAAATGCTTTTACCCAATGTCTGAGTGTATATAATTATAAGATGCTTACATTCCAGCTGACTTGGAGGTAAGGAATCACTTTATTGAGGCAGCTCAGAGCTGGCTTCTTGAGAGGCACAAATTTCTGTGTGAGGCTGAGTGTCCTGGGTTCAGGGCTGTGTGATGGTAGTGTCCATATATCTGGCAGCTAGTTATTGTAAATCTTTACAGCAGCATGTTTTGAAAATAGTAAACAGAGATTTCAGTAGCCAGCACTGAGTCTGTGGCTATACAGCTTCAGGCTGTGATCTGGTCAGCCCTTGGACTAGTAAGTCTAAGGAAAGGCAGTAGCTGCAGGGAGTGTCTTAGGCAATAGAGTAGATGTAACTGCTTTCCGTGAGCCTTTTCTAATACCCTGATGAAGGCACAAGAGTGAGATACTCACCCCCTGCAGTCACCAACCAACCGGTCTCCAAAGGGATTCTCCCCTGACCGTGGAGGTGTGCAGTAAACAGGAACCCCAGAACTCAGCTGCCACTCAGACTTGTGCATGGTCCTGGTTGAGCAGCATGTAAATGCATGGCCCCGGCACATTTCATCAAGAACTGGGCGCAGGTGAACAACACTTCTGGCATCTTTGAGAATGCTGGCAGCTCCAGATGAAGTCTTTGGCTGTGTTTATAAAACAAAAGACAACAATTTTGAGCCAGACTCTCGTAGGCCAAAGTTCAGCTTCACACATTTCTACAGCAAGTATAGAAGGACTGATAATGAAATCTGTGCCCAATGGTCCACATTGCTGAGAATTTTAAATTGTAAGTTAACCAATTTCTCCTCTAAAGTTCAAACAATAAATAAAATTCTATGTGAAAAATGGAGCCTTTTATTCCTTTGTCAAAATCTGATCAGAGTAAACTACAGATGTTAAAAGGCACAGTAGTTCAAAGAATTAAAAAGAATCTTATGGGGTTTGTATGAAGAAAAGAGTTTTAGAGAATAATATGGAAAATATTATAATGGTATTATATAAATCAGTGGCACATCTTCACTTTGAATACTGTCTTCAAATTTGGTCTCCTCATCCCTGAAAAAAGAAAGTAGGAATAGAACAAGTACAGAGAATGGCAATAAAATGATAAAAGTCAAAAGGATGGAAGATTTCTTGAGAAGAGATAAAGAACACAAGCACCGGCTTTTCTCTTGGGGAAGATTCACCCTCATGGGTCTGCAAATCACACACGAACCCTCTCTATAAACTTGGAACAAGCACTGCTGCCTGAGATAATCTAGAAGATGGACACTGGTGGCTCTTCTGGAAGGCTTTGGGACCTTCAGTTAAGCAGCCACGTCTCCGCTTTGGATGAGTTTTTCAGAAAAGCATAGGTGATTCAGAGGAACAAACCCATTCACTTGCCTGGCAATCCCTTCAGTTAAACCTCTCACCTGCCTTGAGAATGTGCCGTTTGCCAAAAATGATGCCCAGTCTCCCTCACTTTATGCAAGGGGATCCCCAAGCTTCGTCAGAACTCTACTATAAAGAGTGACTGCAAGTTAACATCTCATCCTCATGATCTTCCAACTTAATTAGCAGCAAAGGGGAAAATAAAAACAAAACCTTTCCTGTCCTGCAAAGTGAAAAGTAGAAGTATTGAATTTCTATCGGATAAGAGGTATTGCTTTTCCAAACCTTGTGCAGTTAATGGAACGTGCAGCTATGCAGACAGTACTGTGAGAAACAGCATCACATCTGTAAATGAGAAGGCAGCTTTAGGCATAAAAACAAATCTTCCCACAAAGTTCAGATTGGGTTAAATTGAGGAGCCTGTATGATGCAGAAGATCAGATTAGCTGATAAAAAGGTTGCTCCTAGCCTTTCTGGCTAGTCTGGGAGAGTTTTACTAGCAGGTGCGATGTAATAACGTCTCATGGTCCCAGTTGTTCTTGGCATGTGCCTGTCAACAGAGAGAGTCAGGAAGGCATCGTTACCCATGATAAACTGCTCCACTATTAAATTAGCAGTAAGGAGGGATTCACCCTCCGTATTTTCTGTGATTTGCCTTTGTCAGCATCAAGGCATTTTAAGATTGACCAATGCCAGTGACTGCTAAGGAGCAGCCAGGAAGGAATCCTACTACTGTCAGAGTAACTACAGAGTGTCTCTGAGCATCATCATGTGGAAAGTGAGTGACCTGATGGATTACCAGGTTAGGTATGGATTCCTGCACCAAACAGTCAGCGAATCAGGAAAAACTAGGCAGCTTTTCAAACCCATGGCTGTTCACATCTCTTTCTAGAGCTGAGTCAATCATTTCTCCTCCAACCCTCTGTGGGAATCCTTGAGGCAGCACTATTATTCATGTTACCATAGTGTAGTTTACAGCTCTCTGCAGATTAGGAAAAAGCAGACCGAGATCAAAAAGGCCTTGAGTAAAAGAGGTTTGAGGAAGGTGAGGAAACCAAAGACTCAATGCCTGCAACTAGCTATTGTCTATGTGACAGCTGTATCACCTAGACCACCATTGCTTCAGAATGTCCTCAATTCCTGTCTAAACCCAGACGCACAGATGGACATGTGAAGTGCATCCTCAGCTGCCCATGGATGAAAGGTACAGCTCAACTTCAGAAGCAGGACAATGTTGCCTATAGGCAAGGGTAGTCTGTGGTACCTCTGGTACTCCTTTTTACTTAAGATGTCCTCAGATGGGGACAGAGTCCAGAAGATCTCATTTGTCCTGCAAATATTACCTGACTGTAGTGATGGGGGACTGACATCTGTTCATCTCTGATCTGTTGAAAAATTGATAACGCTAATAAGATACCATGAGAATTGAGACCCTTCTTCCCATGTTTGCACCTACCTACAACTTCAGTTGTCTTACAGGTCCCACAAGAAATCAGGGAGGATGCCTTAGAGGGAATAGCTCTGGTGGAGTCATTTCAGTTACAGGGAGATGTTCCAGCTTTGTGGGTTGGAAACGTTAT
>VZRI01000473.1:956162-980607 GCA_013397515.1 Upupa epops
GGGGGGGGAATAAAGGAAAAGAATTAAAAGAAGCAAATCATCACTTTATATTAGTGAGTTTACAGCAGCAGACTCTACTTCCTTATAAACACAGAGTAAATACATAAACAAATGCACATGTAGTCACGATCCTAGGGTATGTGTAATGGCAAGTTAGACTGTACAATATATTGGAGGGGGGGAAGAAAGCACAGTGAGGAAAATGTATATTATTCGTAAAAAGTGATTGTCCTGTTCACTTGTATACCCCTGCAATTTATCCTGCAACAGCTTTTTACTTCAAAGGAATCGCTAGCTAATGACATCTCCAACTTTAAAAAACCCCACTTATTCACAGCCCTGTCCCTGAGGGAATTCCCACATGTTATCAGAAAATTTTTGCAAAGATCATTAACAGATATTACTAACCAATTGAAAAGGAGTTTTTTTCCTGGCAAATTACTTTTAACTTTAGAGCCATTGAAATAAGACACTGAGTGATTTAATTTCCTTAATCTGTCTGCGGATTGCACCTATGATTGCATTTTCAACAAGGAGCAGATATAATTGAGATTTTTTCCCAAATTATCATACACGATCGGTAAGATCTCTGAAGATATTAATGTTTATTTTTCATTTAGAAAATTGCAGTCAATAAGAAAATAGGTACCTTTATCCTGGTGTTATCTTAGAAATACTATTACACAGTAATATTTATTTTACCTGCTATTTTAATTAAAAGTCCAATAATCATCACATCTGCCCCTCGGTTTAGGAAGGATGTTGAGGTGCTGGAACGAGAACAGAGAAGAGCAAAGAGAATGGTCAAGGGGCTGGAAGGTCAGCCCTACGAGGAGAGGCTGATGGAGCTGGGTCTGTTTAGCCTGGAGAAGAGGAGGCTCAGGGGTGACCTTATCGCTGTCTAGAACTACGTAAAAGGTGGTCAGGCAGGGGTCAGTCTTTTCTCCCTGGACACTGGAGACAGGACAAGGGGTCACAGTCTTCAGCTCCATGGGGGAAGGTTTATACTTGACATTAGGAAAAGGTTTTTCACTGAAAGAGTGATCCAGTTTTGGAACGGGCTGCCCACAGAGGTGGTTGGGTCACCGTCTCTGAAGGTGTTCAAGTTTAGGCTGGATGAAGTGCTGAGTGGCATGAGTTAGATGTCAGATGTCATTTTTAGATTGGACTGGATGATCTTTAAGGTCTTTTCCAGCCTCATCATTGCTATGAGACTGTGATCCTGTGATATTTAGAGGATTTGTTGTACCAAGTTTTCTGAAAAGTCACTGTATTTTCATTAGGCTGTGAAGGCAGTATTTTAGAAACACCTAACAACAACGAGCATACCAAAAGAAATCCTCTGGCTGTTGGGTCAGAGGCCTGGGACCAGCCTAAAGACTTCTGAATTCCTCATCCAATTGCGTGACCTGCTCAAGACACTTCTCTAGCCATGGTCCAAACCCCTGCTTCACAACCGTAGTAGCATCGGCAGTGTCAGTAGCAGCTTTCTAGGATCTCTTCTTGTTTAAGGGTTTCTCCCTCACCTTTCTGTCACATGCCAGCAGCTAGCATTACAGTATGACTTCAGAGGGTGCACCCAGAAGGACAAAGCCCAAACACATTTGCTGGTGGCTCTCACCTCACCCTACCAGCACAATCTCTCATGCACACTCAGCTCCAGGGACTGTCAGTTCAGCACTGGAGCTGAACCCTCCAACTCTTCCCACCTTCTACACTTCATAGAATCATCAGGGATCAGAAGGGACCTCGAAAGATCATCCAGTCCAATCCCCCTGCCACAGCAGGATCACCTAGACCAAGTCGCAGAGGAACATATTCCAGGTGCTTTGTGTTGCTTCTGTCTAACTACAGCTCCTCACCCTATGTTCTGGAGCCTTTTCTGTGTAGGGGCTGGTGGCAGAAGCCACCACCATGACTCCATGAGGAGTGACCTGGACTTTCCACCCGCTGGCATCAGGTGCTGTGCCATCAGCTGCCAAACTGGCACAGTTCCACTGGCCATGGCGGCTGAGCGTCTATGTTGTCACTCAACTCGGGACATCTCCATGGAGTCTGATAACACATCTGCTAATTGATGCCAGTTGTGATGCTTGGTCAGATCCTCAACTGGGATATATTGTCACGGTTCCATTTAAGCCTGTGACAATTAGCAACAGCTTAGAGCCATCACAGTGTTTTCCTTTATAATGGGGATGCATATCTTGTTGAAAGGGAATAAAACCCACCAACAAATTGCATATGAGCTACCAAACAACAGAACACGAAATGATTGTCAGTAACTCCCAGCCCAAGCCAAATTACAGCGGTGACAAAGACGGGATAGCTCCAAACACTCTAACAACTCCCTGAGCCATCTAAAACTTCTTGTAATAAACATCGTTCATAATAAGAGATGTGCTTCTGGATACAGTCAACTTCCAATCAGGAAAGCCTAATGAGTCTGTCTTTTTTAAGAGAGACTATGAGGAAATTACAGTGTGACTCTATTAACTCCTAAGTAGAGCGTTTGACACTGTAACAGTTAAACAATTAAAAGGATCAAATCTATTCCTGAATTCTATTCTTTGCATCTGGGAAGTGAAAAATAGCAGTACAAGAACTTTCCCGGGATTGGGTTTTTTCCATTGTTGTCCTTTTGATCAATAGATCCACCCTGTTAGGTGGCATCACCCTTCCTCTTAACCATAGTAAGTAGAGCTGCAGTAGATATTCAAGCCTAACTAGAGGCAAGTAAGACACTTGTGGAAATAAAGTGAAAGTTTGATAGGTTGTGTCAGAAGGAGCTACTATTATTATTATAATTTAGTATTTCTTAAGCGCTGACAATAAGCTCAGTTCTGCTGATTAAGTTCTTCTGAGCAAGTTCTACTGATTAGCTTCTAAGGACAACACACTGTACTACAAAGAAGATATGTGACAGCTATCAAGACTTTTGCTTTCAAGGCTCACTTAGCAAAACAATTATACGCCAGTTATGCGGGGTTTATGAAAAAAAAGAGAGAAAATGCATAAACTGAGTAAATATCATGACTTTTGTGTTCACTAATTTTCCTACTCCAGATCTCTCACTTCAGTACTGTCTGACAACCTCAAAGTTACACTGAGATTTGAAGATCTAAAGCCTCATCCCTGCGTATATTCAGTTTTCAGTATCATGCTGAATTAAAGACGAGCACACAGGTTGTATTGTTAGGATCTGTCTTTGGATTTGGGACTCACTCTCCTGGAAGGACAGAGATGGCTGAATGGGGTCAGCACAAGACAAATAACAATCTGAGTAACTTCAGACCCGCCTACAATTTTTATTCATGCCACAACACCGAGCAGACAAAGCTAACCAGTGCTCTGCTCACAGATGCTGACTAGAAAGATTTTGGAGGCTCAGGAAGCATCTTTTCTATTCTGCTGGGTCCTTGCTAAGCTGCCAGAGCTGTTTCTGTAGCACATCTGTTATTAAGTCTCTCCAACCTGAACTACAGGCAGAGAGAGCACCTAGGATGTTTGGTTTGTGCTGGTCTAGAGCCAGTGCAGCAATTCTCTTACTGAGAGAACAGGAGAACTTTGTACCTTTTTTGCATCGACTTTAGCACCTAATGGAATGGCAGTTGCTTTCCCCACCTTAGTTCAGTCACACCCAGTTCAACGCCAGGGTGGCAGACTCCCAAAACCAGGCATTTGACAGCACAATAGCGTATACTTCTGTGTGCACACAGCGCGGGACAGGGCTGAGGACCGCTCAAAGAACCAGTGGCCAAAACTGTGCTCCAGGAGGGTGCCAAACAGACATTGCCCCTTACCCCAGCCAGGCAACACCTAAGCTTTCTAACCACAGCGCTGCCAGAGCTCCAGCTGTGCAGATGTTCTTAGAAGAGAAGTTCCCTTTTGTCTGCCGCTCTCTCTCCTCTAGCCCGCACACTACCCTAAATCCCACCAGTATGCTTTTTTTTTTGTAGCTGACAGAGAGAAGTGAGTTCTTATATAAATCCTTTGTGTGAAGATCAAACCATGTGCATGTAGAACTATATATTTTTTTAGGGGAAAATCTGCCCTAAAATAATCATTCCATGTTATCCCTGCCGAGCATCTGCACTGCATCTTAAAAACGCATCCCAGGCCACGCTCAAGACCAGACTCAGCACTAGCAGGCAGCGGGCTGTAGCTGAAGCCTTGGTGCATACAAGGAGGGCAGAGTGTGGGCAGCCCAGGGCAGGAGCAGGGTCAGGGGCAAGGCAGCTGGAAGGAGCCGTAATCTGAGTTGGTCCTTGCAGACAATGCCAGCCTTTGTACCGGGAGGAACTTGTGGGGCAATGCAGGAGCCAGGCCACGGCACAAGAAAAAAGGTGTTTCTTTCCCTAGCCAGCTTAGACTCCTGAAGCATCCAGCTGGCAAAGCCTGAGGTTTCAGTCAAACCTTCAGAGTTAAAGTGAGTTTACTAACAGACCTCGGGGTGGAGGATTTGGTTGAAAACACGTAACCTTTCATTCATAAACTCAGCAACCCTTGCAGTGGAGAAAGGGAAATCAGCAAAAACTATCAGCTGACTCTGCTCCGACTGGGGAATTCCTTTTAAAAATACCAACTAAAAGAAAAAGTCCCAAATGACAGTAGAACAGTGGCTTTAGGATCAGCCTCAACGTGTTTGAGAGGTTAACACTTTGACTGCCAGCTAGAAAAACAGACAGATATTAGGCATAATGAAGCTCTCATGTGTGACACCAAGGAGTGGCACAGCTCACTCTAACTGCAGACCTTTGGGGCTGTAACTGCAGACACACACACACACACATACACCCCTTCAACTTTTTCTGTTCTTTCTCTTCTCATGCAGCAGAATTTCTTCAAAACAATACTGTCAGAGTTTTACAACCAGCCCTGATCTTAAAAAGCAGCACAGGTTCTTTCAGTCAGGACCATAAAATGGACTCAGGCCCCAGTGTGACCATCTAAAAGACAGATGAACCCATTCCATTAAAATAAAAGCATTCTACCTATGCCCATCCCACAGGCAAAGCCAGAACTAAACCCTGGCCCAGACTTTGTTAAAGTGGAAAAAAATTCACTTCCTTTTATTCCCCCCATTCATTTTCCATCACTGTGATTTTCTGTGGTTCAGGCAAGCCCGTGACCAAGAGCTGCAGGGACAAAGGGGGGTGGGTGTGCCATATTCCTGGCCCAAATGGAAGAGGGAAATAGTAAACATCTTACGTGGAAGCCTGTTCTCATCAGGTTTATAGCCCAGCGTTCCCCATCAAACGCAGTGAGGATAGTGGAGACACAGTTCAGAAATGCATCCAAGCATACGGGAGCATATCGACTCTAATCCTCCTTTTGAGTTGCATCCAGCATTAAATCAGATCCACACCGGAAAGACAAAGAATGCAGTAACCTGTGGAATAAGCATGGCTCCTCTCTATTAGGATGGGGACAATTAAACACCATGGCTAACTGTTAACTTAAAAACCATTGGAGTGTTAACAGCACAAAGCATAAGGCACTGTTCCGCCTTAACTTGCCTGCCCTGTGGCTGTAGGTCTCCGTGCACACCAGGCTACACTTCCAGCGAGGTCACCACTGGGACAGCACCGGCAGCCTTGAAAGAGGAGCACGGTAAGCACACACGCAGGTGGCAAAACTCACCTGGTGAGATGGTGAGAACACTGTTTTGCAGTGTTAACCCACCCCATGCTCACGACTCTGTGGCTGCAGCCCCTGCTCCAGGACATCCCCTGAAAACATCACCACCCCAGCTCAGGGCTGAAGGGGTGCATGGCTTCACTTTCTCAGACAGAACACAGGGCTCTCTGTCTGAGGGAGGAAAAGGGCTTTGCTGAGCTCATTCAAGGACAAGAGGGCCCTATAGCTGTGGCAAGACCCAAAGGGTGTGCCACAGGAGCTGGCTCAGATGTGGGGGCAGAACAAGCAGAGCGGTGACACTCTGCCTCCCATCACGGGCTCTGGCTTCACCCACTGAAAGCAAAAGCATCAGAAAAAGCTGTAAAATGAGATTTGCACCTAGTGCTGTAGTTCTTCCAGCAGCAGTAGCACATACTGACTGCAGATCAAGCCCTCCGTTGCTTTTTCCTGATGCCCAAAGCAAAGAAGGATTGCTCGAACAAGCTTGTTCATGGTCTGCAACCTGCTGCACATCAGGCAGGGGACAGAAGGAAACACTGTCACCAGAACTTGCAGGAGTTCTGACAAGGTATAGGGCACAGAAAGAGCCGTCAGCTGACACAGCAAGGTGTGTAGTTAGAGATAGGAGTTAACATAGGGTTTGGCTAACTAGTGTCAAGAAGAAATAGACATACAGCTCCATGCACACATGGATGCACGTGCAGAGCCAACCTGCCACTCTGGCAAACAGCCTATGGTTTCCACTCAAAACCCGTCTTCAAACTAGAACTTTGTCTCGTTTATTTCCTTCACCTGATTAGAACTGTAGGAAATCATACAAATCCCTTTCCTTCACAAAGGAGACCAGTGGAAAACGCTGTAAAACATCCCGTTCTTCAAAAATTACTGACCAGAACCTTGTCTGGCAAAACTCACCCTCGCTATGCTGACATCTACAGAACAGAGCAGCTTTACTCCAGCTTCAGATCTGCCCCATATGCTCCGCCCCCATATGCTGCTTCTTTAGAACAACTTGTCTTCCCTCTTTTATTATTTTTTTATACTATGCATCTGGTTTAAGGTGACTTTTCCTTCCCCAGCATATGGAGCTGAATGATTATGACGATTTGCATTTATTTTAAATCGCAGCCTATTAAATGGAAAAAGAAATTCTCCTATGTTGATACAGTTCACTTCTGAATGAATTATTGATACGAACGAGTCCTTGCAGCTATCGTAATTACTGTTTATCAAATAAATACATCTTGAATTGGAGACCTTTGATTAAGAAATCACTTTTTTGCCTGAAAATTGTTTCCCTGCTGCTAATGGAAGAAATACCTCACTTTATTCCAAATAAAAATACAAAAAAGTTGGTGGAATGAGTCTATTTTTCATCTTTCCCTTTGCTCTGTGAACTTGGCAGCGCTTTGTGCGTATTGCCTTTCACCGCTCCTCTCCTCTAATCAGTTAAGTGAGGCTCTTTCCCCTCTGTTGTTTGCGTGGATCTGTCACACAGCACCTAGAGACACAGACAAACATTTTAAATAGGAAAATGCAAACCACAAAAACTAAAGGATTGAGGATCAGACACCTGAAACTCCTCTCAACATTTCCTTTAAAGCTGAGCACGTTTCATATTAACGGTGTCTCTTTAACATAAATAATGATCTAATGAAATACGAAATTGAAAGACTCATGAAAAGAATTTTGCATTTAAGAATGCCATCTGTGTAACACTTAGCCTAACGATGAAATCATTTCAGCACCAAAGCGGCTCGCTCCACTTCCAGCACAAGTTACAGGAGACTCTAATGGTTTTGTGGAGCAGCACAGAAGTCTGAGTTTGATGGCAGAAAGAACAACAGCTGGGCTTAACTCACTGCAGGTCACACAGACAGTGAGCCTCACGGTGAGTGTTGAACTAGCCCTCGCTAATTTTTCCACTTTGAGACATCAGGGATTTTTTGTGTGGCTGCCAATTTTTATCACAAGGAAGAGTACATGTCAGAGGAGGAGGCTTTGTGGGTCAGCATGAGGGTAACTTGTGACAACTATTACACTGATTCTCTGCATTCCCACCAAGCAAAACTGTCCTGCAACCCAGAGTCAGTTTTGGCTGACTGAAGAGCACTTCTGTAGGAGGAAAAGTTCTCCCCATAAACCTTTAGGGCTTAACACTAGATCTAACGTCAGCTTTTAGGACTGGCATCCTAAGTCACAGGGTCATCTGGGCATGCAGTGGGAAGATCCGTGCCACAGGAAGGAGATGCCTTTTCATGAACCGAGAAAGCAAGCTCTTGCCATGTGTGAGGCAGCGCAGCAGAGCCATGCTGAACACAATGGGGATTGTTTGTTTATAGCAGCCAAAAAGAAGGGAACATATTTGTTTTGAGTGAGCTGTGCTAGAATACATATTGTTTTATATGCCCAGGCCTCCTTACATCGTGCTAGGCTTCAATATGGATCAGATCGGCAAAACTGCTCGACATACTAAAATAAATGTGAGCTCTACCCACAGAACATCTCCAGACTTAGGCCTCACGTCTATCAATGTCATCTCAAAAAACAAGTGTTCAAAAAAGGAGCACAACAAAAGTATCTTAGAGACGATGCTCACGTGCAGTAAATGCCATTCAAGGGAATACCAAGGTAATACTGGGAGGGAGCGGAATCCACACGACAAGACTGGAGCACAGAGAGAGCCTAAAAGAGAAAGAGTCGTAATTAAAGTTCTCCAAAGCAAATGTGGCTTGCAGCAGTCAGGTTTGTATTTTACAAGTTATTCTGCTAACAGAAGGAAATCCATCCATATGGCTGCTCTAACGTCTTCATGGGCAAAAGGTGGCCACAGCCCGTATTATGCTTAAAGATGTAATTGTGAGAGCATCTATGCGGGAAGAGTTAAATCACTGCTCAACAAACAACCTGAAGTGCTGTATGCTGTATTCATATAACAGAATGTATGAGCCAACAGAGAGAGATGTTCAGCCGCAATCAAAGAGGATCTGAGCCTAACTGAGCACTCACATGACAGTTGGGATCATTTCGGATCCCTTCCAATAAAGATAAAACAGCATCAAAAGCAGGGAGGCTTTTTTTCTTTCTTTTAAGGATGAAAACACAACATCATTAGTCAAATTTACTCTGAACTTCCACCTCCTCATGTTGATTTGTACTCAGGTTGAGTAAACATATCTTTCCATCAAGGTAAGTAAATGTAAAAGCCTATCAGTAACTTAATTGCTTAATGAAGGCTGCAATGTGGGGTGTAACACTGGTTTTGACTATGCAGTTGAAGTTAATGACCTCTCAAAAACGCCTGTTATATGGCCTGGCAGTAAAAGAAAATCCATTCCTTGTGGAAAATGTGCTTATAAAATTTCAACCATTTTATAATCATTTTTTTCCCTACTGGTGGAGAGGGGGTGGGAACATCCAGGCACAATTTTCCAGGTAAATGTAAAGTGTAGTTTGTTCATTTGAAACACTGCCCTTGGTGGACCCACACACCACAGAGAAATTAAGCTTGAGAGAAGTGGGGAGTCCACAGCAAGGGCAGAAGTTACACGACATGAGGGAAATACCTCCAAATGAGAATGGCCACGGTACCGAGCAGGACCATTTGCTAAGGTGAGTGGGGGGTTCAGTCTGCAGATGTCAGACAGGAAGGTGCTCTCAGATGAATTGCACACACCTAGGGACATCTGGGAATGTGCCCTCTTCTATCTTTGTGCATCTAGTGTCATGCATTGAGAGGACCCCTGGGAGAAAACAGTCATCCCTATTAAAAGGAGGCCGTTTAATAGAGGTGTACGCAAAACCAGCTCCCCAGCGAGTGGACAGCAAGGCAGGAGGACATGCCATGCATGTGAGATTCAAATCTGGCTCGGGCAAACGGTGGGCAGGCAGACAGCATGCAGAGGCACAGCTGCCAGCCTGACATGATGTATCTGAAAAGCTACTAAGGAGCTGTGAGAGTCCAGGCAATTGAAGCAAAGCAAAACACAAGGCAGCAATAGGTCAGCCCGTCTTTACAATCTATCAATTAAACAAACATCCACTTCCAAAGGCAAATGATGTCCTACGCAGTAGACATCCCAGCACGTGATTGCTACCATAGCAGAGGACCAGGCTTACCAGCAGGAATGAATAATAATTACTAGGAGCACTACTAGAAGCTGTAGTGAACCTCTCTGAGGAGCTAAGGTGGTTGGGCATTTTGGCCTAATTCTGTAGCACTGCACTGGCTCTGCTCAGCCCATCACAAAACAAAGGTGTGTTCAAAGTTGCTCATTGCATGGATAGCTTTCACCAGAATCTCACCTGCCTCCAGTTAGTCTGCAGTGATGAGTGCCATGGAATCCACTTCAGTGCTTTCTCCTAAACCCTTTCAGAAGGCATCACTTTCTGCTGGCATTACTCAGTGGGTCACTGTTAGGATTTGTTCTCATTGGCAAGCATGAAATGAGACTGATGTATGAGGCTACCCAAGGTAACAGCCCCCAGCCCCAAAAGCGGGTATCTGGTTCCCTTAGAGTCCTGGCAGTCGATTCAGAAGGACATACACCAATACGACCCTTCCTTTCCCATTTCCTTGCATTAAGCCTAAGTGTGTTCATCCAAGTTAGCAATCCAGCAAACTGTGCTTGTAGAAGTCTGCCCTTGTGCAAACAGTGCCTTTTCTTGGTAACATTTAAATTAAATATCCTGACAAAAGATGAAAACCCTTTAAGAAATCCAGAGAAAAGTAACATCTTTTTATTCCGTTGTCTGTCAAACACTGACATCCATATACCACTGTGACGGCACAGAGAAGTTCACGTTGGGCTCGATTCAATTACACACCTAGAAATTGAAATTAAGTCTGATGCTACATGCTTAATTCATGTTTGTGTTACTGAGAAAGGAGTATCTGGTTTACCTTGAATTTCCTGCCTTACTGTGGTGAAAACATAGAATCATAGAATCATTAGGAATCGGAAGGGACCTCAAAAGATCATCCGGCCCAATCCCCCTGCCACAGCAGGATCACCCAGACCAAGTCGCACAGGAACACAGCCAGGCGGGGCTGGAACGTCTCCAGAGGAGACTCCACAACCCTTCCTGGGCAGCCTGTTCCAAAGCTGCCTTACCCTCACTGTGAAACATGACCCAGCACATTAATTAAAAAATAGTTTTCAAACATAGCCTAAGGGATATTGCACTGGCAGGAATAGTTAGACACTTTTTTGTCCTCAGCATGTTACGTGATACCAAAGAAGCCGTTCGACACCTTCTTCCTCTATTCCTAGGTAAGTCACAGTATCACAATATCACAGTAATGATAATGACCTTAAAGATCATCCAGTCCAACCTAAAACTAAACCAAGTAACACTAACATCTGACATCTAGCTCATGCCACTCAGCACTTCATCCAGCCTAACCTTGAACACCTCCAGGGACGGTGACCAAACCACCTCCATGGGCAGCCCGTTCCAAAACCGGATCACTCTGTCAGTGAAAAAGCTTCTCCTAATGTCAAGTCTAAACCTCCCCTGATGGAGCTGAAGACTGTGACCCCTTGTCCTGTCTCCAGTGTCCAGGGAGAAAAGACCGACCCCCACCTGACTCCAACTCCCTTTTAGGTAGTTAGAGACAGCAATAAGGTCACCCCTGAGCCTCCTCTTCTCCAGGCTAAACAGCCCCAACTCCATCAGCCTCTCCTCGTAGGGCTGACCTTCCAGCCTCTTGACCATTCTAGTTGTCCTTCTCTGGACTCGTTCCAGCCCCTCGACATCCTTCCTGAACTGAGGGGCCCAGAACTGAACACAATACTCCAGGAGCAGTCTAACCAGTGCTGAATACAGGGGGAGGATGGCCTCCCTCTCCCTGCTGGCCACACCATTCCTGATACAGGCCAGGTTGCCATTAGCCCTCTTGGCCGCCTGGGCACATTGCTGACTCATGCTAAGTTTACTGTCCACCAGTACCCCCAAGTCTCTTTCCACCTGAGTACTCTCTAAGATCTCCATTCCCAGCCTAGAGTTCTGCCTGGGGTTGTTATAACCAAGATGCAGAACACTTAGACTTGTTAAAACTCATCCTGTTGGAGTCTCTCCAGTCTGTCCACGTCTTACAATACTGGTTGAACACGAGTTAAAATATCACTGCATCCCACAAGGAAAAGCCAAAGATTCCTCTTCAATAAAAACATTAAGCATTTGCAACTCAAAGCCCGTAATCCTCTCCTGACCACACAGTTTGAAACAGGGGCGTACAGGCGACTACCACACACACACCTGCTGATCTGTGCTTGTCTCATTGGGGTACTACACCCAGTATGGCATGTTAGCATTCAATACCTCAAAATACTAGTCCATCCCAGTGGAATTTCAACCAGCAAACGTTTGTCTACTGATTTCACACACGGGGCTGGGACTAACTTTTCTCCTAATATGGTGACGGCGCAGGCACTATTTACGCGATTCCTGAACCCTGTAAATATACACCAGATGTATCTTTTGTAAACGTTAGTTTTCAACATCTCAGCAGTTGTGAATAGTTGAAAGCAGAGCCAGCCATGCTTTGATGGGGCGCAGAAGTGCACTGCATTCAAAGAAACGGCACACCATTGCAATAGTCAAAATTACGAGTGCTGGCAACAAGCTACATATTCCCTTTATTGATTGGAACTGGGTAAAGCGGAGCTCTGCACCGCACCCTTCACACGTGCCTTGCTCAGCTGGTGTTTCCTTGAATATGGGTACAGAGAGATGGATGTGGAGCTACCAGGACTGCCTCAGGGAAGGAGAAGGGCAGAGCCCTGGAGAGCCACAGCTGATGGCCAGAGGTGAAGTGGGAAGGTGTGCGTGAGGTGCTGCTGCTTCTAGAGTTGCGGTCGCCATCCGTTGCCAAGGAGGCAACCACAGGAAAGGACTGTTCTGATCTTCCCAGAGGCATGGAGGAAGCAAAACACACTTTTCCTATCAACACTATGCTACATTTTCCTGTGACTCTGGATCCTGCTACTTGGTCCTGTGTAATCGAGAGATAACACAGCATATGTGGGAGCTCTCCTGGAGTACAGGGTGAACTCATTCATCTATAAGAAACAACCACTTCCCGGGATTTCTTCTACCCCTCTTTAACTCTAGCACCTTCTCTGACTTCCCTATGTTACTGCAGAAATCTCACAGCAGACCCAGGAGCGTGTAAGTGACAGGCTATCGGACATGTCCCCTCCAGTCTCTGCTGTCTGGCAGTCACTCTACCCACTGCCAGCACACCCAAGCTGCCTCAGCGGTCTCCCTATTGACACCAGGCACTAAGAGAAAATCATTTCATTTGCCTGCAAAACCACTTCTCCTTTGCAAGATCTGCCCCACAGCTGTCCCACAGATCAGAGGAAAGAGCTTTATCGTGGTGCTTAGTTATTCACAAGGCACAGTGATTTTGCCTGGTGCATATAGTGCTGCAGTTGCACAGTGCTCCTCAGTCCAGCAAATCAACTGCAATCAGCACTAGGTGACACATGACAATAATCTTAGACGGAACGGACTAGATGTAATGCCCCGCTACGAGTATTATTTCCAAGTTCACAGGCTTGTAAATTAAAATGTTCCTGGATCACTGCCATAAAAAAAGAACATGAAAAATCAGGGGAAGAGGTCTGGGCATCTGTTAGAAGCATCTAATATATAGCAAATGTGTCTTCTGAGCCTCTTAGATAGACGCGCTGCTGAAATATAGCCCAGGACTAATGTAAAGGCAGAAATATTTTAATTGTATTTTTCCATTTGATATTCAAATGACAACTCTATCTTATTAAACACAACACTTGGCTTTGCTAGTTTAATAAAAAATAAGTTGTTGAGGAAAAGAAAAGCAAAACTACAGATTCCTTTCCTTATGATGATCAAATGAGCCTTTCATGTTTGTATCTTCTACTTCACTTTTTTAGCATTTTGAGGCAAATAGCAGATATCATAACTTAGTAAATAATCAAAGACTGAGGCAGTTTTTCCAAACTGTCATGCTGTTTATCTTGTAATAACCCATCTCTTAGGTAGCATAAGCTATTTAATTGCTACTGAAGATTATTTGAATGAAAAAAAGAGACGACATTCTCCCTTACCCCTCAAAAAGACAAAACTATATTCTTCAAAAAGACACATGCCAACAGAGAGATTCTGATCTTCTCTACACATGCATAAGTGCAGTAGCTAATTTTACAAGATTTGATAGGAGCTGCGTATCTGAGATTACACCCGCTCTCCCGGCTGCAAATTCCACGTGGAAAATAGCTTAATTTGGAAATACATTTTGTTATTGATAAATCCAGACTCCGTAGTCTCTGGGCATCCAAAGAACCAAACCTTCTAAATGACTGTAGAAGCAGCTAAGTATGCACGGTAATTGTATTTTAAAGGGACTTTTTACAGTGTTGGCAAAGTGTGTGTCCTTGTATACCCCCCCCGACATGATAGACTGTAATGGCTTGGGTCTGTCATGTCAACCATCTGCATATTAAACAGTCCCTAAGTACACATTGACACAGCAGACCCCGATAGCTCTGACGCCGTAACAATCTATTGAGTCAATAATATGCACGTTAAAGAGCATATCCTCTGCTTCCATCAATATCTTTTATCTTTTCCTTAACTTGTATCTTTTTATACCTATATTTGGATTTAAGGTTTGAGGAGCCTTTATCCTCTAGCATGCTGCCGCAGATGTGAAACATGTGGCACAGAAAGGCGCACGCAGAAGGAAAAGCCCTCCTTAGTGTCTGGGCCAGATCTTAAAACGAGGATTGTTAAGATTTTTGCACTGGAAGCACACACTCTTCCAGATCAGGTGGAAATAGCCCCTCTTTTCTGCTGGGTCAGATCCAACACTCATGAAAAGCCCGGGAAAGATTTCTGATGATTATACAGGCTTTGGATGGAGCCCAGTGTGATGCTACTCATGTCTTGATTATACATTTCCTTCTAATTAAATGAAATAGGTCACCAGGGGAAAATGAAACAAAAGACAGTTGTATTTACTTACAGTAATGTNCAAGAGGAAAAATAATACTAAATACTCTGTCTCTTTATTAACTGGAAGTTAACGTCTGGTACCACAATCATAATTCATTCCTGTATGTTCCCAGGATCTTTTATTCTATGGAAGAGGGCTACTGTTATTCAAGCATTAGAAAGCCTTGACTTGACTTCCTTTGTCTAAATAAGCACAGAGAAAAATCTTCATTTGCTTCTCCTCAACCTCACATCACCCGACCGTGGTGTGCTTTCCTTGTGCCCTGATCGCAGGACCTTCCCATCTTCAACTTCTCTTGTGTTCTGCAAGCATCACAATTTGGCTCACTCTTTTACAGGTGAAACCAAAGCGCAGTTTGTTTCCAAAAGGCAGATCCAGGGACAGGGAGGGCCACTTGACCCTATCGGCAGATCTTGCTGGCCTGAGTTTCCCTCTCCTTTCCACTAATTTGACACCGATGTGTCTTTGAAGCACATATGGATTTATTCCAGCATACTCTTGATTAACTTGCATGCCAGCGAGGGCAGAGTGGTGGTACTCTCCCCGTGGCTTTCCAGGAATGTATGATTCATCCTCCTTTTGCCTTGCACCATTTCATGTCCCCAGGCACACCAGACCAAATAATTCTCTGCCTCACTCGAGGATAGCAACCCCTCATCACATGACAACTACTGAAGGCACCTGCCCTCTATTTAGACCTCAGCATCTTTCCTCTTGTAGCCAGCAGACTTTTCTTCACAATGCAACAACAGTAGGGAATTCGATCAGATGCCCATATGTGAGCCCAAGGTTTTGCCCAGCCGTGACGCACGTCTTCCAAGTCTCGCAGTAGCGCATCCTCTTCATCCTAGGAGCCATTGTGTGTATTTTCAGGACAGGACTTTCTAAACAGAGGGTGGCACAGTGTTCACACAGACACAGCATTCACTAGTTGAGTTTATCCACCGAGTATCTAGCAAGCAGATTTAGTTTTGAGCAGGAGATGACTTCTTATAAATGAGACAAGTTATTGAAAGAATCAAAGTAATTAACAAAACTTACAGGATAGGTGTCGTGAATAAAGATAAAAGCCAAAGTCCAGGGCTATCTGTACTGCCAGCATTTCTTTCAGCTAAAGGAGTCAGGTCAAGTGGAGCTCCAGAAGGACTTATTCCAGTGAGAGATGGTTCATTGCCATCTCCCTTCTCTTATGCCACAGTTCATCAACAAATAACAGAGGAACTACAGTCTTGCCTCTGTGAAATTATGGGTAGTCTTGCCCATTTAAGGAAAATGTGTTCTCCTTGGATTTGCTTGGTGTCTCCTTTGCCGGTCACTCTAGCGAACCCTAGTATTTGTTGTGCAGCAGCCAAACAGACAGGACCGGTTCAGCTGTGGTGAAAGTAGGCATGACACACAGCAGTATCAGAGCAGCTCTGATATGTGAACCCACCTGCTCATCTGATTCTTCTGTTTGCATACAGCAAGCTCCGTAAGCTTCCCTCTACTTACTAGTGTAACCAGACAATGGCAAAGGAGGACAGGAGGTGGAGGGCTGCTGGCCACACCACCATAAAGAGAGTCCTTTAAAGCAAATCCTCTGCACTGAGGGTGACTGGGTTGGGTGACACTCTGAGCAGCCAGCACATCCAGGAATTGTTCCACTGATTTATGAGGAGATATCACTTGGTCCGACCTCACCTTAAAGCAACAGATGCCAGCCAACAGGCAAGAGAATAGTCACCAGCCTCCGTCGGCAGATGAATCAGGTAGTTAAGAGTGATGAAAAATGGGTGAGGGAAAGAGATGCAGTGCCATAGGTAGGATGTTCCATGTCCCCCCAGTAACCACCTTGTGCTTGCTGCAAATACAAGATGGGCTTGCTTCCACACACTTTGTCCCCTTCCTGCCCAGACGCAATTAAGCCTGCCCCAGGATTGCCTGAGCCCACTGAAGTCAAGGGAAAGATTCCAGATTACTTCAGTGATTAGGGCTCCTTGCCCCCAGGAAAACGTGGGAGAGTGAGGTTTGGACAGGGCTATCATTCCACTGTCTGTGTGAACAGGGCGTCTCCTTTCCCACAGAGAGGAATGCTGGCCACCTTTCCTACTTTTTTGGTTCTCAGTGTTCAACACTGCACCTGGAGTTATCTCCCATTTACCAGGGAGCTGATTTAAGTGTCTGACTCAGTCACATATGTTTGGCTCCCTTATCCAGAGTAAGATTTGGCCTACTAGCTGTGAAAACAGCTTATATCACATGTGCTGCAAAGCCTAGCCAGAACAGGCTGAATAAAGGATGAAGTTTAATCATGGAAATGTTGACCTACAAATAGAGAACAAAATGTTAAACCACATGGTATAGGGTGCTGCACGCCCCAAATATCAAGGAGAGGAAAGAAGAACTGAACACATTTGGAAAGTAAAGCTTGCTGTTTGGGGTTTGATGGGTGTTTTTTTACTTTTTTCTTTCCACAGATTCAGAAAGTCAGACCCACACTGTTCCCGCTTGTGATGACACCCTGGCATCTGAAGAACAACATGACACCCACGACATAACGCTGCTGTTGGCTGGCGCCGTCTAAAGCAAGGTGAGGGAGGTGAGACTGCCAAAGGAAGGCAAGTGGAGGTGCCACAGAGCGGGGCCCAGACACCAGTGTGACATGGGTCCGTGGGACCTGTACAAACTGGGGAGAGGTAAAGGTGGTGGGGTTGAATGCCCCTTTAATCCTTCATCCTTGAAAACTGGCCGTAGATTACCTCTAAAGGCTGGGATATGGGGAGGCTTTGTTGTTACTTTCACACCACCTTTCAGCTGGGACGTTCTCACCTTTGTGGGTTTCACATGAAGAAGGGCAGCTTTTTTGGCAGAGAATCTGTTTCCATTTTTAATCACAGCCGTCACACAAACAGTTCATCTCACAGGAGGTGATAACTTTCTCATAGGCTTTATTTAACATCATTTGGGGAGGGGGGTGCAAAAGACAAAGAAGGATTCTTTTCGAAGCAACAGCTACCTTGTTTTCAATAACTTGCAGCCTTTGTCGTTGGGTTCACCGTGTTTTAGACAGAGGTAGTTAACAGCAGCCGGCCAGACCTGACTGACTGTTTCTTTACAGGATTTCCATGCGCCGAGGCGCTGGACAGTAAGATCCACTTGGTATTCATGGAAAGTGCTTGCAGAACAATAATCACAATAATTGCTTCTGATTCTCGTGTTTACAACACTGCCAAAGTATCATTAGAGCCTTATTTATAGATAATAATGCTTATTAATCACACATATTCGAATTTTGGAATGTATTAGATTAATATTCTGTTGTCACTCGGGTCTGTACTAACGCTATGAGAAGCACTTTCTGAATGCAGCCCACGGGGAAGTGCTCGCCTCGGAAAAGTATCCAAGCCATCTGCAGGTGAGGGACAAAGGGCATACCTCTTCCTCAGCAGGCGAACGCCGGCGCTGGACACACAATTCCCAAAGGCAGCTCTTTTGGAATAAAATCGGGAGCAGACTCCTGAAAAAAACCAAAACATTAAAGGTGTGACAGCAATGTCATGCTCGAGCTTGCTTTTTGATGCTGTATGAAAGGGATTGCTCTCTATTGCTTTGTGAAGGAAACACTTCTGGGGGGTGAGGAAGAGGTCCAGCTACAGTCTCACTCTTCAACAGCCCATTCTACCCCAGGAGTGAGTGTAGCCTGGACCTCAGGTTTCCTTATCAGTCAACAGGTCAGTAATGAGCAATACACTACAAACACCCCTCCTAATTTTGGTTATTCAATCATTCCAGGTTTTCCATCTCAATGTCTGCTGCACGATAGAGGGAAAATGGATTTTTTAAAATAACAGTTACCACCAGCAAACATGTCACCCAAATGTGAATCTCGACTGCCATGTAATCTCCTTTGTCTGCCTGTAGCCCATTGCAACGCTGAAAAACACACCAGAGCAACTGCAGTACCAAACTCTCAATTTCTGGTGTGCGGCCAGCTCCATAAATTTGCATTTAAAGAAATAAAATCCAGAACAGTGTAGTACGTCTGTCTTCTTTTTTTTTTCTTCCTGAGATGGTTCTTCAAGTAAATTTAAAGAAGCTGCGTCCATCTGCTTTTTTTCTTCCTTTTCAGCCACTGCTGATGTAATAGAACTACTAAAACCACCAGAAATCAGAGAAAAAGGGATGAGGGGCGGGTTATATTTTACTCTGTGTATCCACTTTGTAGTCTTTATGGTGCTCCCTGCACGAGGAGGATAACCTGTTCCTCAGGGTCACAGCCCTCATTGTCTCCTGAGATCTTTCAAAGTGACAGTAAAAAGAAATAATTGAAATGCAAAAGCTTTACATTTTGAAGAACACTTGTGGATTTGTTGCAGCTCCTTAAAACTGCCCCTAGCTGATGTATTAGAAGAAATTCCAAAGTGATGGTGCCCCGTTAAAATGTGTTTCGCCAATTAATATTCCAGATTGCTTTGCTTACTGTGTTTATAAAATGCCACTATTGAGGTTTCCCAGGAATTTCAAACCTATCAAGACAGCTGATGCTGAACACAGATCAATCACTTCTATATGAAGACAGGATTTCAAATAAAATGAATAACCTAGCAGTGTAGTTAGAGCTAAAATCAAAGAGCAAAGTTGGGGGCAGGATGTGGAGAGGAGTCCCATGTTTATGAGTTCAGCACAACAAAGAGAACCATCACTCCCATCCCAGGGACCTCAGTTTCCCATGAGGGCTATGGGTCTGGCTTGTTACTGGCTTTGCTGAGAGGAGGATCAAGGCTTCACCCACTACCTGCAGACAAAGAAATGATTCCCCAAACATGGGTACCAGGAGCTTTGGATTGAATCCCCTTCCCACCTTCGGCTCAATATCAAGCAGCTAAAACCAATCCCAACACTTGAATGTGCTGCAACTAAGGGGACTTTGACCGATAGCCAGTCATTGCGTTAGTTCTGCTTGTCCTCTGCTGAGGAGGAGCCCATAACCCCAGGTGCACACGACCTGCTCTGGAGTTCAGTGGTGCAGAGGTGCCTATGCTATATTATCATCTCCCCAGCCACTGGCTGCTCCTCAAAGTGTTTCTTTTCCTTAGGTTTCCGTGTGTCACTGTGCAGAGAGCTGCATCCTCTTTCTTAACAGTGGTAACAAATAGCTGTAAGGGTTCAGCATTAAGCCCCTAATTTCAGAAAGCCAAACATGAGCATTGAAAATCATAACTCACCCTATGCAGATTCTAGACTTCTGATTTTTCTCAATCGAGCAATGAACAGTCATTTCTGTTATCGGTGTCCGTATTTCTCAGACATTGGTTTGAATCATTTGTGGTTTAATAATTTCTCCTGCCTCTCTGAAGGAAAAAAAGTGAAGCTCAGAGTTAACACATGGAGAAAGGTAGGTTTGTACTATATATCTCTAGGGCTGATGCTAAACCTATACCAAGATAAAACCAGAATTTTCAGGGGTAGCATTTTGCCTTCCTTTCCAGCCAGAGATAGCAGAAACCAGAATTCTATGAACACATTTATCGGTTTAAAGAAGAGGGGTCACTAGGGTTATTTTTCAGCTTTTGCTGGAATCAAATGAAGGACTAAATGCCCAGTGTCTTTGAAAAATAGTCATTTCCTTCAATACTCCTTTCCTTCACCAGTATGAGCCCCCAGCACAAAAAAGCTTGCTTTCCCCCACAAAACAAACTCTGCAAACACTGATCACATGCTCCAGCAATTCCAGAGAAATTGGTTATCAAGCAAAACTCAAGCAATGAACAGCAAAACCACCTTCCTAACATCAGGCAGAGTTGCTACAAGTTTTGGTTGTGGATTTGTAGATAGAGGATATGAAAATCAAGATGGAAAAGTTTTGATTAACTTGTTTACTATCCATATCTCAGAGGTCACAACACATTAAAAATGAACATTCGAGTGGAAAAGATCTACACATAGAGTTTCCAAAGCATCTTTTCACTGTATTCTTTTATTTGCTCTATTTCTTACTAGACCAATACTATTGCTTGCACTCAGCATTGTTTTTATTATCAAACAGTTATTAGATGGCATGATCGCTGTGCATTAATCCCTCCAGATACATATCATAAACCCTTTACCCCCTTATCTTTCCATCGCTTCCTTATCTTTCTATCATTTATAGCTACAAAATTATGAAACTTGCAGTTTGACATTGTCTTCCCAGAACTCTAAGACACAAGCAGGAAATAAACACACCTTTTTATCAAGTAGTCTGCTAACAATAAATGAGCAAAAATAATCTTAGTGTATTTCTAAATAGTCCTGTAGGAGTCGTATACTTTTACTGCACACCATACATCCTGCAGTTCTTCCCTCTGTTATGACATCTCTGATTACTTAAACAAAAAAAAAACTTTCAAAACCATTAAGACACAAACCTCTGCATGGAGTACTTTTCATGTGCTTTCTACTCTGACAAGATTAATAATTATCCTAGAAGCATGACACGTTTGAAAATGTTGCTTCTGCTATGAGGTAGCATTGTGCATATGGGTGTAAATGAGGAAAGAAAGGTTATTTCATAGCAGAGAAATTGATATTTATACAAATTGTGATAATATGATAACACTCTTTAAAAAAGGAAAGGTGGGGGATCCTGTCATACTGAATTTGAAATATCTGTAGTGAATTTCAGAGGGGCACTGGGCATTTGTAGTTGAAACACAAGCTGAAATTGAAGAGAGGTAATCTGGGGAAGCAGAGCAAATGTCCCAGGACTTAGGACAAAAGTGGCCAGAAAGAGATCTGCTGTGTGGCAGGTGACAAGCATGTCCCCTCCCCACCACCACCAACCTGCCGCCTTCTGTGGCACCTTCAACAAGCTCCTGGTGGGAACAAGGTTACAGATTAAAACAGACTTTTGTTGTCCTTCAACAAGATAATGCTTAGAGTCCCCATGACAGCTTGAGTCTTCTTCCCCAGAACATGCCACTGCCGTTTTCACTAAGCTTCTAGGCATCCAGCCCTTTCAGTCAGTGCAAAGGCACATTCTTTAGTCCAACTGTTGAAAATGCCCCATCGCATGTATCCTATAAACCATACATAGAGACTGATATTATTGCTGGCTTAGTCCACTAGACCCAAAACGAACAGCATCTGCCCCTTCGATGGCTTTAGTGTAAGGGCAAGGGCAAGGGCAAGGCAGCCTTCAGACTGAAATCCATCCACATCAAATAAAAGCAAAAATAATACTTCTGTTGATATTGGGGTTAAAGGGAGATGGATCAGGACCAAACCCTGCTCATTACAAATAAGCCACAACTTCAGGTGACTTTGAGGACCAGGGCAAGCAGAATTTGGCCCATCTTGAGGAGCACAAGACTTGGCTTCTAGAGGCTGAGCTGTGCCTCTTAACTGGAGTAGGGTGGTGAAATCCTGGAATCAAGAAACCTTGTACCAAGGAGAGGCCCAAAGGCTACTCTTTCTCCCCACTAGAAAGCAGCAGAAAGACAAGTGATTCCACCTCAATTTGTCCCTGAGCTTTAGTGCTGGGGTTGGAGTCAGCTTCACTCTTTGTACTAACCTTCCTCGCAGATGTCATTTTTAAATCATGTAATGCCAGGCGCCAGAGGGCTCGCATTTTACAACACCAAGCTGGATCGCATCAACTCCCATTCTAAATTTTAAAAAAGATTGCATTACTTGACTTCATGATTTTTATAAAGGTCCCATTGCAATGTGTTTTCATGAGGTATAAGAGCCCATGCAGGTACCGTGAGCCGTATCAGTTCATTTGATCTCATTCACCAGCTACTTTAAAATGTTTTCCTTACAGCATGGTCGAAAAATAAAGTGAGTGTTCTTTTTTATCATTCCTCAAATTAAATTCCAGTTCCATAATGACCTTATTTCATGTGCAAAATAACAAAACCCTCTCACATACCTGACTTCACTTCTTTAGTGAGTTGCTTCATTTGTGAAACGTTGCATATAAAATCAGAACCTAAAACGAATTACTTGTTTTTTCTTTATAGGAAACCTTGTTTAAGTTCACAGCAATTTTGAATGATACATTTAAAATATTAATAGTTCCCATATATTATTCACTGACTTTCAGGTTTCATCTCAAGTTAGTGGCACTTCATATTTCAAAGGAAAAAAATGTTCCTTTTTTCCAGTACTAACGTTCTATTAATTCACTTTGTAATATCATTCCGGTTCAGACAAATAAAATTGCTCTAAATTGCTTGTGCCAAGAATCATGCTAAAGTTGTTAGCATTATATACAACTCCATATTCCATTACTATTTTATAAGATTTTTATCTCAATGGCAACTTTTTAGGCATAATTCATAGCCCTGTTTAGCTAGTTCTAGAAGGACAAATATATGCACAGATATTTTTATGCCGAGATGGAGTGTGTGTAGATATTTACAGTAAAGTCTGTAACTTCAGTGACTTTTGCTAGGCACACCAGATGCAAACTCCCAATGAAGCACTGTAACAGCTTTTCCTTTATCAAGGAAAGGTAGCTTTCTCTTCCAGCATGTACTTCATTATACACATGATGAACACACATGTATGCAAGCATATACATTTGTGAAAAATAAATGTGTGTGTGTGTAGAAACACTCAAAATGCCTCATATGCATATTATGCAACATATGCTATTCATGTAACCGTCATATACATAAATAAAATTCATTTTATAGGCATAAATAAAATACTCGAAAGAAGCCCTTAAAGGACCTATAAAGGCATAAACATAGATGGATTGTTCATCGCATCCAAAGGACTGAAAGAACCAGGGATATAAAACAGAATCTTTTTATATGGCTATGCGTCTTTTAACATCTTTCCATAAAGTACACGTGGCCACATAACTATTTCCAGAGGTGTGGGTGGAAGTTATACCTGGACAGGCTGAAAATCTTTGACTAGTAAAGCAGCATCTATTCCTGCAAAATGCCTTTCAGAAGTGAAACAATTACAAAGCTCTGGAGCAAGAGCAGCAAACTTACAGATAATAGATGGAAGGACCTATAAATACACCTCAGCGTTTGTATAGCTGACTTTCTCTCACTGTCATCAGAATAAGATGCTCAGGAGCCAAGAAATCCAACTCTGAGGAATGCAGAGTAATGCACTTCCATAGTCTGTCTTTGAACTTAAACTTTGCCACCTCGTTAATAATGCACACGTCTTTTTTAATGCCCGATATTTTGCATTTAAAAAAATAAGATTATTTTTCTAGAAATTTGATCCAACTCTTAGAAATAAACTGATGCAAAGCTCTGTCACTTGTGAATACAATGAAATACAGAGAAGAGTACAGGATATTATCCTCAGAAGCAGAAATGAAAGCACTCCTCCTAGACAGTCCTCACCATTTTGAATTATGAATTAGACCTCAAATGCAAATTCACCTCAGAGAAAGAGGGTGACAGGAAAAAAACATTTTGAAACAAATCAGAGAGACATAGCAAGTCAAACTCTCCTTTTTCTGCCTATCTAGTCCGCAGTAGAAATATGGGCTAAACAAAACAAGTGCACATCAGGATAGAGCCAATTAAGGACCAAAAAGCGGGGAGGGGAGGATGGGGTGGGTAGGAAAGCACCTTGCTGAACACATGGGGAGTGGGAGCGCAGTACCCCGCCATGCTTACCTTAGGAGCGCTCAAAGGAAGACAACACGGGTAAATTGAAAACAGCTTTGATTTTTGCCATCCGGTTGCACCCGGGATGCGGGAGGGGTGGGAGTGGAGAGGCAAAAGGGTCGATCTGAATGTGGTGGAAGGGGGGGGGGAGGAATCGGGGGCATCAAAAGAGTGCGCAAGGGGGAGATGCGGAGCGCCG
>VZRI01000475.1:0-109290 GCA_013397515.1 Upupa epops
CTCAGGGGTGACCTTATCACCTACCTAAAAGGTGGGTGTTGTCAGGTGGGGGTGAGTCTTTTCTCCCTGGACACTGGAGACAGGACAAGGGATCATAGTCTTAAGCTCCATTGGGGGAGGTTTAGACTTGACATTAGGCGGAGGTTTTTCACTGAAAGAGTGATCCGATTTTGGAACGGGCTGCCCACGGAGGTGATCGAGTTGCCGTCTCTGGAGGTGTTCAAGGTTAGTCTGGATGAAGTGCTGAGTGGCGTGATCTAGATGTTAGATGTTGGGTTTACTTGGTTGGTTTTAGGTTGGACTGGATGATCTTTAAGGTCTTTTCCAGCCTCATCATTACTGTGAAACTGTGATACTGTAATATGTAAAGCAATCTTTTAATATCAGCAAAAGGACATTTTTTAAAAGGCCATTCCTCTTCCTTAATGCTCCAGGGATTAGTTCTTGAAGTATTAACAACATCCAATATTTCATGCTGAGAATATGACTGATTCAACCATCTTGCATCTGATATTGAAGACTACTAGACACAACTTTTTAAAGCCAAATGTGTTGGTAGCAATGATAAACTTCCTGTGTGCTGATTCAAATTAGTTAATTTTAGTTTTCATTTCTACAGACACAATCTGTCGCACTTTGATTCACAAGAGGCAGTATCTGTTATATCCATCTGCATGGTTTTATTACTTAAGAAAAAGGTACCTCTAGGAAACAAACAGAAGAAGGCGAGAAACTCAAAGAAAATGTAAGAGAAACTCAGAGACAGGGCAAGAAAATTTGGAACTTGTATGTGAGGCTAAGGGCATAGATAATATCCTTGAAACCATAGTGCCCTGGATACCTTCACAGTATTCAATGAAATGAGATAGATTTCTACTAATGACTGTTTGCATAGCAGTCCGGCCAGATTCCACTGACATAACGACAATGCAAAATTAATGGAAATATCTGTTCCATAAAACATGGTTTGGATTTAAAGTATCTCAAATTATTACCAAGTTATTATCAAGATTCTTTATGATTAAAATATCAGTTATTCCTTTAAGTTACCTTAAAGACAGCCCCTTAAGTTTAAAATAACTCTTTTCAAATAAGCACAGTGTCTTCTAGTTTTAACAAACATAGTTAGAAAATAACTTTGTAGATCTTTAGTCATAGGAATAGACACACCAAGAAACAACAGACACCAATATTCCAGTAGTACCTGGCACCTGGACATCCTCAGTGTCTGCTGCTTGTTGAGGCCCACAACATACTTTTCAGTGATGCATTAACTACTTCAACCAAATTAACAGAAAAGCTTGTATCAGAAAAGGAAAACAAAATTGTACATCTGTCCAATTTAAAGAATCACTAGTATCTTCAAAAAATATTTAGGTCCTGCACGTTTCAATTTGCTAGTAAAGGAGAACAGACGCTAAGCATCAACACCTGTGCTAATCATTCAATAACAAGAAATTTTGAGTATGTGTTTTCAAGAAGTATTGCAGCTAGATCATGAATATTTCTTCTTGTTATTAAGCAAATTTCTTTGACATACATCTTAACACATGGAAATTTGATGCAGCCATAATAGATACCTATTATGACAGTATTTCTCAGCAGACACATCACAATAGGTGGAATATGTTATGCTGAATACAGTATCACAATACATATATAAAGAAAATAGTTTTTCTAACTACTTAATTTTCTGTCAGCCTCTCAAAGCATACTTTACTGTTCTGACTAAATTGACAGGTTTGTTCACCAGTAAATGTGAGGAATGGGTGAAAAACAGAACAGCTTTGCTTGAGTCCAATAAGGAGTCAGAAATTAAAAGAAAATAGCAAGTCCTGAACTTACATGTTGTGTCCAGCTTAGGAAATAGTACAAAGAAACCCCAGATCCACACAAAAAGCAGAGATTAAAATGGAAAATAGTGATTTGAGAGACCCAAATAATAATATAAAAGCCATTTCATCCTCAGAGCCTGAATTTTGAGTAGGAGCCTGACCACATAAAGTGATTTATGTTTAGATGGAAACACAGGAAATTTGTTGAGGAACATTTTCAGAAGGCTTTGGAAACCCACAAACAGTTAAAAAAACTGTTTGAGTTATCTATGTCTCCTTAAAGATCTAGGGAATAATTAAAACAGCCTGTATAACTTTCATAGCACAAACATGACAAATTAGAGGAAGTCTGACAGTACAGACTTCCTCTAATTATTTTTATGTGTTTTCTGATTTGCTTTTAACTCCAAAACTGGAATTAAAGAGAGAAACACAGAGGTAATGGCAAGGCACATATGCGTAAAATAATATTTCACAAATACTTCAACATGCCAATTTACACCCACCTCCTCAAAAACAAACTATTCTAAGTTCCATAATAAAAATGGGTTTTTTTCATAAGAGTAGATATTATATGGCAGTCATAGATGATAAAAACATCTTTATGATTTGAAAAGTGTCAATCAATTGCACTTTCAATACCCGTGTAAGAAGGACAGAAAACAGTATTTCTCAAATTCTGAGCATAAGAAGGTTTCCATCTGGATTACAACAGTCTATCTGGGAAAACCAGATAAAAACCCATCTAACTTTTGAATGAATATTTTGATTTTAAGATCTTGCTTTCACAGCTAGAACTTGCTTATTTTTAAATATTTCACTCAATCTGCCATGCTTCCTTTGTGAGGCATAGTTTTTAATGAAGATTGATAAGAATGGCAAGAATTCGATTTATTATTCACAAGCCAAATTCATCAGATAGTCTTGCATTAAAGAGATTCCCTCTTGCTACAGTAAGTAACATCACATTCTCTTCCTTAACTAACAGCTTTTCTTTCTCAAAGAATATACTGTGGAAGCGTCTTGTTTGTCACAAGTTTCACATGACAAAAACATAAACCAGTGAAAACTGTACCTGAAAGGGAAGTACTGTTATAAAAGACAAGTGTAATAGTTTTTCTCCTTTTGTTCTGGATTTACATAGGAAGGTTTTGGTAGCAGGGACTATTCTGCAAGAACGGCAACTATGAGAAGAGACCAGGAGCTGTTGAGCCACCAGTGGTGCCTCAATGGTAACCTATTTTTTAAAGGGTAAAAATCCTGTGCAGCAGCTGTGATAGGAGTGAGAGAACCAGGAAAGAGCCCCACAGACAACAAGGTTATTAAAGTAGTGCTGGAAGATGTTCCAAGTGCCAGAGCAGAGTTTTCTCTGCCTCTTGTGAAAAAGGCCATGGTGAAGCAGGTTGGTTCCCTGAAGCCCATGAAGGACCAGAGCAGAACAGATATATAACACAGCAGCCTGAGGAGGACTACAGACTGGAGCAGGCTCTGGCAGGAAGTGCAGCCAGTGGAGGCTGGTGCAGCTTTTATGAAAGAAACTATGCTCCCTAAAAAAGGACCTTGAAGAAATGTTCTGTGGGAAGGACCCACACCAGAGCATTTTGTGAAGGACTGCAGTCCATGGAACACACACAGGCTGGAGTAAGGGGAAAGCGCAGAGAGACGGGAGCAGCAGAGACACAACATTACCAATTGACTGCAACCCCAGATCTCATTCCCTTGCACTGATTAATGGGCAGGTTGTAGAACAGTTAGAGACAAAGAATGAAGCTAAGCCTGGTAAGAACAGGGTGGGGAAGGAAAATATGTTTAGTTTTGTCTTTGTTTCTCACTATCCTACTTTGTTGAGTTTTTTATTGGCAATAAATTGAATTTTCTCCAAGCTAAGTGAGGTTTGCCCATGACAGTAGTTGCTAAGACATCACTCTGTTCTTATCTTGACCTACAAGCTTTTTAATCTTATTTTCTCCCCATCTTGATGGAAGAGGGGGAGTGAAAGCAGCTTGGTGGGTACCTGATAACCAGTCACAGTTAAACGATCACACCTGTTCTGGGAGACAAAAATAATATTCAGCGTCTTCCTTGGAAACCACCTGAAGGAAGATGTCTTGGAAGAGTTCAGGAATTTAGAGACTTTCAAAACCCTGACAGGTTTTAACCTCAAAATGGTTATTTTCACTACTCCATTTAAGCTTCAAAAATTTTATCAGGATGTTTTACTACGCTACAGTAGTACAATTTTACTACAGTTACACTAGCATACAAAACTACACTACCATACATAACAATATGACTACAAATCTGTTTAGTTTCAGTCTGAATGAAAACCAGAAAATAAACTTGTGACTTATTTAATGATGAAGAAACTACAAAGTCTTTTCCTTTACAAGTTTATAAAAGTAATAGATTTCATGTGAATGGCCCCTCAAAAGGTATGTCTTTACAACATGAATAGACCTAAACAGAGCCGATCAGGCCAGAGAAATACAATGACAGCAGTTACTCAGTTTTTGTTACAGAAATGCATATCTAGAACTAGCCAAGTATCTGTTACTAGTCTGTTGTATCGTATTATTTATTAAATACCCTCTGACTTAAATAGTTGATTTATTTTTTTTTCCCTTTATTGTTAGCTTTTATTATTATTTGGAGTCATGCCAATAGAAATAAAGACAACTTAACAACCTCTATTATCTTTCCTTAGTTGCTTAAATTGTGATTACAACAATACCCAGAAATGCATTTAGAATATATTATGCAGTATTCCTACTTAAACTGCTATTTGTTTGATCCTAAACCAAGGGCACAAGGAACTTTTCCAGAAGTGTTCCTCAAATTCTACAATCCATGCCCCCTCAAAATATACTCCACACTACAACCAGGAATTTCTCATCAGATTTGACAGAGTTTTCTCCAAACTGTTCTATCAATGTAAAGAGCTTTGAAAAAGTACATTGGGAAATTACACATCCAGTTCAAATAAACTCACAGATTTAATCTGTAACATGGGTCAAAATAAGTGTAAAGAATGTAAATAATCAGCCAAACACATTTAAGTGCACAGTCTGAGACAAGAACATTTAATGTCTCATTTACAATCTAGCTAACCTTATGAAGTACATTTTTTTTCTGGCAAATATTGTAATAAAATCACTGAATAGGCACATTTGACTGCAAATGGAAAATATGTAATATTAAATGACAAAGTTTTATAAAATTCAGCCTATGGCACTTACTGTTATGAATATGAATTTGTCGGTTTAACAGAAATTATATTAAACTTTAAATGTAAAGATTCATAGGCTAGACTTGAAGATCTTACAGGTCTTTTCCAACCTCAATGATTCTGTGAATGCATCATGCTCTAGTAATGATTTCACAATATTTTCCTTTTTCTGAGTAATGGAAAATGAACTGATTGTATCTGAGGGCAAACTGGCGAGTTTTGTCCTTTCTACCCAAGTTCATTTGTGTTAAGATGTACCCAAGCATCATATACATTTTATTCTAACTTAACTTTTCACCTCCCAACTGTCACAGGGCTGCACATAGCCTATGGCTTCTACATAGCACCTAGCTCTTCTCTGAGAATCTTCTCCAAGAGTCTTACTTCCTAATACATGATTCTTCCTACATTCATAATTCCATCCCTGAACTTAAACCCAGTTCAAATTTAGCACTGTTACTTTCTCAATCTTCTCACTAAAGAATTCTATCACTTTCCTATGTGAAAGTATCTCCAGACTCAAGTGATGTAGTTTTTTTAGTTCATGCCAGAGGATGTATCTTCCAGTGAACCACTACCTCAGCAGACAACTGCCATCCCTTTTACCCATTGTCCATTTCTCTTCTTCACTCAAGCATCATGCAATGAAATGGAGCTAACAGCTCTTGGTTCTCCATTCCTTATGTGGACAGATCATAGACTCACAGAAAAATTCAACAAATAGACCTCCATCTTGAAAGCCTTAATCATGTCTATATGCTCCAGAATCTTGACCTTCCCTAAGATGACCAATTGTCACCAGTACATGATTACTAGTCTGTTTACATAAGAAAAGGAACAGCAGTCAAAACATGTCAGTCAAAACATGTCACTCAAAGCAAGGACACTTAACTGTTTACCAGATTTAATATGAACTTTGCACCAAGACACATATTTTTCACATTCCACTACAAAAATTTTAGCAATTTATGCCAAAGGAATAAACTAGTCAGTGTAACTAGGATGGATTCATGTAAAGTTTGCATTTCAATATCCTCTACTAATTAAGAACAATGTTTATCGTTATCATTTTAAGCTGCTGAACTTACATACACACACACACAGAGTTAATGGAACCCACAGGCTATTGATGTGGCAGTTTATCAAATGTAGCTGTAATGAAAGATAAATATTACAGGCAATTCACACTTCATGAAAGGATAAAAGTGTCAGTGTGTAGGTACTAGTTTTACTGCAGGCCATAATCAGCAAGTAAACGAAAGTGCAAATGTCTAAAAAGTTTATAGCCCACTATGAAGGCCTCGTCTTGTCATGTATTGATTTAGGTTTTCAGAGGACCTTGCCAGTGTTAAACAAAGTGAATGTTTGTGAACTTAAGAGGGCATGTTTTACCTTGCCAACAATAGTTGCCTCAAGCTAAATGCTGATACTCTAAAAGTGCTTTAACATAAGGAAATTAAAGAAACTGTTCCTTACACAACTATTTTCTTCTTAAACAGAGGGCAGTCCAATGTGAATGTTTCATATTCTCCACCTTCTCCACAAACATGGACTCCATATTTCTCAGAGAGCTAACACAAAAGGGAAATTAACATAAGTATTACATCAAAGCAGTCTATTAAGTATAGTTTGCTGAAAAATGCTGTGCACACTTTCTAAAAAAAGTAATTACAAGGCTGAAAAAATCCACATATCTTGCAAAGGGTTCCTGAAGTCTTTGTATGTGTGTTACAATGATCTAAAAATTATCAGTGTGTTATACTTTAGGTAGAACTGGCACTGTAACATTCAGACAAATTTCTCATTCTTTTTTCTCGATCACCATGCAAGACTAACTGAACTTCATTATTTGTCTATCTTTAGCATAGATAGTTCACTTCTGTGAGAAATTTGTAAATCAACACAAGAAGTAGTTGGTCACACAGAACAATACAATGGACATAATTTTTGGTAAGAGATACAACAGCTGCCTTCAATGTTTTGGTAAATATCTTTTCTTTCAACTAATTCTGACAAATAGAACCAGAGACAGTTTTCTAAGAGAAAAGCAAAAAGCTACAGTAACATCTCAACTGGTAGCAATGTGCCATTTCATTTATAAACTGTATTGATTATACTTTCTAAATCAATATATACATTTATGACTATTCCTGAAGCTCTGGATCACTTAACTATACAAAGGAATTTATTCAAAATAGGAGATACGACTATCTTAGTTATGCCCTGCTTTATAAATGAGCAGCTGTGGAGCAAAACCCGAAGGTTTTTGTGCTGCAGTGAGGGGTACACAACTGCTGAATAGTTCACTGTTATTCTGTAGTAATGTACTGTAACAACAGGTAGTAGTCAAGCACCTGTACCATGCCCGGACATGAGGACATGCACTATTTTTCTGCAGGAAACAGGTTACACCACCTTGTAAAGTGACCCAGCACCAGCTGCTTCAAGCCAAAAACTGTCTAGGTATTTTCACACTAAACAAACATTAACAGTGAAAGTAGCAGTGCAGTTCTCTACAACATGGTTCATGCAGTGCAATGCCAGTTTAGCTGTCAGGCTCCAGGAAACAGTCCGACCACACTTACAGGTGCTGAACTGGACTTCGCAGACTGATTCTCAGTAGTTCACCAGCTGGGCCAAAAAGCCATATTAATACAGTTCTCAGTTCTAAGCTAGCTCTGTGTTCCATTAGATTATATTATGCAATCCAAAAGCTTCCTGATGCTTGAAGTTGTGGTCCCCATTCTCTCTTATTTCCTTTTCCTGTAAAAATTCAATCTGTGCTTTTTAGAAAGGATAAATCTACCCACTCTTCTAAGTAAGGGTCTTGGCTCTTACTGACATCCCCAGATTCAGCAACTATTTACTGATTTAAGTCTACCTTTATTACCATCCCATGACCTAAAACATCTGCTAATGACAATATGAATAAATAATTAGTGTATACTTGGGTTTTCTGTACTCCTACTGGGTACCTCTGCCACTGCTTTCTTGGCTGTACTACAAGTATTTAGGAAGATATTTATTTCCCTATTTCCCTTCCCTTTTTCTGGGGCAGTAGAAGACATTTTTCTTCCCATCCTATGGCATACCACAGTCAATGTTGCAGTTAGAAGAAATTACAGATATAGATGAAGCAAGACTTACAGAAAGAAGGGAATTTTTAAATGAAGTGGTTTATATGAGGAGGGAGTTTATATGGCTTCTGGGCAGATTCTCAACTACAAAGCAACAAACCTCAAGCTAAGAAGAGGCCAACACCTTCATCTTGGTCAAGTACTAGTTACGTATCCTCTTCAGCCATTTTAAGGAAGTTAAACTCAAGATACAATTTCTATTTAACCTGTCGATCTTGCAGCAGCAAGAAGTTTAAGTTCTTAAAAAAATTCGGTTTAATTTTTCTTTCTCTTCTGCAAGTTTGCCGAGGCCTTAACCCAGAAACATTGCTTTATGAATCCAAGCTAAACAGTAACTACACAGATTAACAATAAGAGTTATTTTAGAATGTCGTTTTGCACAAATTTAGACACCTTACACAGATAAAATTTACAACAGGCCTCCTAATGGCTGAACACGCAAATAATTGTGGATTTTTAACAGGACTGAAGACAGGAATTGTGGTAAATTTCCTTTGTCACAGACAATACACATGAAGACACTTTCAGATTTTAGAGCAGTTATTTTTAAAATACATTTAGCTTGATATTTAATGCTTCTACCTCAAACTCAAAGAAGAATCACGTACAAAACTTGGTCTTTTTTTTCCTCCCTAGTTAAATAATTTTTCTTTAAATCTAGTATCTCTGCCTACAAGCACTTTCCTGCTAGGAGGACTACATAACCCTGCGAACAGAATTTAACTCTTACCCTATTTCATTTTTGAAAGGCCCTAACTCTATGCAGTCTGTGTAAAAAAAAAAAAAGTAGGAAACCTACAGAGAGGGATACCTGTTGGGAAGTTTTATGTGATAAAACGTAAAATGGTAAAACCACTACTATTCACTGTTGTGAAAGTCTCTAACTTGTACATGGCTATTTATTGAGCTTTGTCATACAGACATACTGGTCAGTGCTCCCTTAATATTGAGGTTTCTTGCCTTTAGTATGTTTTAAAGGCACTGCCACCCTTTTTTTAACAAATACCAGAATGTTTGTCATATTGAATCTGCTTTTCAGTGGCTAATGCATGAAGATGAGCTGTGGGTTAGCATCTAATTTCTGAAAGTTAGTATTTTTTGACTAAGTTAGTTTTTTTGAATTTCTGTCCAGGTTACTTTTGAATGGTAACTTTACCTCTATGAGTAGCCTTTAAGCAATACTCACCTCCAGAAGATAAGGTTCCATTTGGTCGAGAGTTTTTCCTAGATGCTTATCTGGATCTAAACCTGAAAAAAAAAATCAAGAGTAAAAATATTTTTATTGAAGTTATTTTTGGTTTGCTTATTTGGGGGAACAGGAGCCTTTTTGGGTTTTGTTTTTTCGTTTGTTAGTTTTAAATACAGCATGTCTTCCTCAGTAATCAGTCCCACTGTATCTAAAGTCATTTATATCCTTTATATTTAATGATGCTATGATATCCATTTATAACACTGTCCCTGGAGGTGTTCAACAACTGGGTAGACACAGTGTTTCAGGAGATGTTAGTGGTTGGATATTGTAGGGTGAATGGTGGACTCAATGTTTGTGAAGGTTTTTTCCAACCTTGATGATTCTGTAATTCTAAAATATACTGTCTCTTTTGTCCCATCTGGGCAACTGGCTTCCATTACCATGGAAAAAATAAGACAAATTGCCTTTTCAGTGTGCGCCAAGAGGAAAAGCTGTTGTTTTCTTTTCTTAGAAATGAAGTAAACATGTGGGTCCACAGTACTAAAAATGCCACATAGAGATTACCCTTTTGAGTCTGAGGATACCATTGCAGATAGCTATTAAATTAAAATTCAAGTTAATATTTTATAATTCTTGCAAATTTCTGTACTCAACCTTTTTTACTAACTCATATTCTGTGTGTGTGACCCAGAGAAAAAAAAGTAAAAATTAAAGAAGATGGACATAAAAAGAGAACTCAGGCTCACATTATGTTGAATGTTTTACCTTTTGATCCATTGTTGAATATTTTGTATGATGTCCACATACTGATTTATTTTTCTCAGTAAAAAGAAAGCCCCTTTAATATTTGATAATTCCTTTAACTTCTCCATGTTCTTGTTTCAGCTTTTAAGTTCACGAATTTTGCCAGCTCATGGCTGTTAAATGGCCACTTCTCAGGAATAAATCTAATAATTAGCAGAAAACAGTACTGGGATAAAAATCATCCAGGAACAATTGCTCCAAGAGCTGACATCTTCAGTCAAATAAATATCCTAGTTGGATTACAGACCAAGTGGCCAAAAGGTCTTCACACATGAAGTATGTAATAACAAACATAATTATGACTTCTGAAAGTGACGGAACACTGTAAAACTTTTAGTGATCACATATTTTACTAGTCTTAATTAATGTGGCATGGGTCTTTTTTTTTTTTACTTATTGCAATACTTGTCTATTTTTCCCTACTCTAGTGCTTTATGCAATAATGGGTATCATTTAAAGGGCTGCCAGCAGAATGGTTCCATTTAGAAGTAATTTCTGAAGTATGTACCTTTATAAAGCACTTTAGATCATTGATGATGAAAGCTGCTATATAAATGTATGTTATGCTATTATATAAAGTCGTTGCTAGATTCAAATAGCTGATATGCCTTTTAATTTTTACAATAATGGTCTTGGTTTATTTAAATTCCTGTGAAACTAACACAAGTAAAAGTGAAAGAGATCTCAAAACATTAATAAAGTTTTTAAATATTTCATTAAAGCACATTAAAAATTCCCTATCTAGGGGAACACTTTAAAATCTGCTTAATAATTAAAGTGAAAGAGGATGAAGGTTTTCGAAGGTTTTCTGCTCCATCTGTTCTTTTTGGTTTTGTTTTATTACTCTTTATTAGCAGACTAAAAATATGTGTTACTGGATATAAGACAATGATAATTTATGCTTGTCAAAATCATTCTGAAGTATCTTCATTTCAATAGTTCTAATGATTCTAGTGATATCTTCCAAGTTATATCAGCTCAGCATTATGTCCTTGATTTTAGCGCCATGGGTACTGGGCTAAACAAACATTTCTCTTAAGCAATAGGAAGTACCATTGTACAGTATTCTTTTCACACATGTAACTTTGTTCATTAACATTATCACTTTTTTTAAGAAAAGCCATCAACTTTCTTGATAAAAACAAATTGGCTTCCTTTAAATTTGAACCAAGGGATAGGTTTACAAACACGTGAGAAGGGAAAAAGTTGTCACAACCAACTACAACGAATTATTTCTACACAACTTCTCTTTTAAGATGATATATCTAATATTCTGTTTCCCTAATGAACACAAACCAATAATTTAAATCAACTAATATACTAATAGTATACATAAAAAAACATTGCTTATGTGTATACTATGGATAAACTCCTCCATAACATCCCAAACCTACAGGAAAATCTAAAGTACAAGTACCTTGTTTCCCAGTATAATTCTATTTTTGGATGGCGTGCCTATCTTTTGAAAAATATTATTTCCTTTAGTTTCCATCAGGTTTGTATTGGGAGTGAATAGCAGCCATCTGCTAAGGAAATCAATAACCAAAGTAACCTGTCGTTTGCAGAACCAGTAATCCACATCTCCAATCTCTAATGTTATACACATACAGAAGCAGCTCTATGTCTATTGCTACTAGCTGTACAATAAAGTACCTACATTCTTACTTACAAAATAGTTAATATAAATTTATACTTCCATTTGGCATGGTTTGTCTTGCAAAAATTAAGTAGATTGATTCAGATCCTTAAAATTACTTAGAAAAAAAAGACCCCAATATATTGTAAATTCTTAGTACATTTCATTTAACCACATCCTCCTGTTTTTTCCTCTATGAAAGCAGATGTGAAGAAAGCTGGAAGGGTGGATAAACCAACAACAAGATCCAGGGCCTGGATGACTCTATGTAGAACTTAGAAATTAATTAGGAAGGGAACTATAATTTGCAGCACTGTCATCTATTTTACTTAACTTGCATGTATCAACGGGAAGCAATTACAATTCAATTAAAATATTCATTTTTATTACTTTACTGACCTTGAAGTTCATGCCTATTTTATTTAATTGCACCATCTATGAATAAATGTTAACCCTGGAATGTTATGCCCCATTATTTTCAATGCATTTTTAACTCTCCAACTGAACTACATCAGTCAATTTATTATGTGCTATCAAGAGCGCAAGCAGGATTTTATTTCTTTGAGATGGATCAGAACATGATAACAGAAATATCTCAAAAGATTTGATGATGCTGTTTTTTAAAGGTGCTCAGTAAAACAAATTGTGTTCTCACCTCATTTGTGGCCTTGTTTTACTGCAAATTCAGTATGTGATAGTACAAATGGTATAAATACTTTTAATTTATTTCTACTCCATCTGCAATTCCTGGTAAACCTACTGACATGGCCAGAACTCCTTCTGGCAGACATCATCAATGGTTGCCCTGAGAGAGAACTGCAAGACTAGGGCAGAAATTGAGAGCTTTTTTCTATAGTGGAAACAAAATGTAAATCATAGAATCATCAGGGATCGGAAGGGAACTCAAAAGATCATCTAGTCCAATCCCCCTGCCACAGCAGGATCACCTAGACCAAGCTGCACAGGAAGAGATTCAGGCGGGGTCTTAAACATCTCCAGAGGAGACTCCACAACCCCCCTGAGCAGCCTGTTCCAATGCTCCATTACCATCACTGTGAAGAAGTTCCTTCTGATATTTATACGGAACCTCCTGTGTCCCAGCTTGCACCATTGCCCCTTGTCCTATTACCAGATGACCTTGAGAAGAGCCTGGTTCCATCCTCCTGACACCCACATTATTAAAAGGCATTTCACTTTTGCCAGTTTAAGCAAAAAGCACCCTATTTTAAATGGTTCACACTGTACACATGTATTTGTGTATCATAAAGCCCTCACCTGAGGGGTAACTACTTGCTATTACTTGCATTTATCAAGGCCATTACAAAAATCAAGTTCCAGTTTTATTGCAAAACATTCAGCTAATAAAATCTACTAAAGCCTCATCTGACTAACAAGACGATGTTTTATACACATTTAGAAATTTAAAACAGTTTTTCTTTTTAAAAAAAGTCTTCTAATAAAAAAAAAAATCCCACATTCATCATATAGTACAATGCTGAATAAACAAAAATAACTATTACTGATTTTAAGATATGGTTGTACATACAGTTCTTCTGAAAGTTACACTGAACCAAACGCTAAGCCATAATACTGAAATCCATTGTGAAAGAATCACAACAACACACACACATCAGCAGAAGTTAACAATTATCTGTTGATAGGAAAAAAATTTCTGTCCATTCCTAATACCCAAACACATCATTGAAAAAATGCATCTTATTCCTCTATGATTCCTTCTATTCAATAAAGTTAAAAACATCCAAAGTCACTACTACCAATCTTGAAATTTCACATACATAAAATTAGCCTAGGCTTTTGGAGTTAAAAGTGGAACTTGTTGTAAAGGTACAGCAACTCTAAGATTCCTTCTTTTTTCTAACTTCTCTCAAGTCAGAAAGTCTTTTCTTTAGAAAGATTAGTAACTGCCATCATTATGAATGTGAGGGAACAAGACTGATGATGGAAGGAAGTAAAATACACACTAAAATTACAAGAATAATCAGTTGCTCATCAAAAGCAGAAATATTTAGAACTTTAAATAAGAAAAGAGGAAATGGAAGACTTAATTTTTTTAGGAAACTAGTTTTTTTCCCCTCTCCAATTTATCTTTCTAAAAGAAAACAGGGTCAGCAAGTAGGTGATGAGACTTTCAAGGTAATGTAATATGAAAAGAAAAAGCATAAAGGATAGGTGCAACCATTCATCTTAGTACTGGTACAAACAGGACTACTTTTGAAGGTACAATACTTTAAATACAAATTCTTTTTTCTTAATTTATAAGAAACAATAAACTAATAACTGATTTTAAACAAGACCAAGCACTATTCCTTAAATGACACAGAATCAAAGAGTATGTTTCTAATAGCATAAGGAAAGTGCATATGTGGAAATAATAGTTGGTAAAGCAGGTTTATTCTGCAGGAGTGTAGGAATGTCAGATACCCTTCACAATGTAAGAGTGCACCTGCCACAGAGATACTAATGCACTGTAAATCTATATCTTAAATTGCCTCAAGGTAAATTACTCCTGGTGTCATTTCTCTGAAGAGTTGAAAAGTGAACTTTTTGTCTGGTAGCATAACTTGACAGGTTCATACTTGGTTCTTCCTTATAACTTTCATGCATGAAAGGATGTATTACAATGGTATAATAATGGTGTAGACAGATTCCTTGAATTTCCTTTTCCAGAACACCTAAAAATTGTACAAGCTGATTATTTTTTTCACATAAAAATGGAAGAGAGAAAAAAAAATCATCACCTTTAAAAGATCTGAGGTGAATATACTTGTATTCATTCTACAAGAGCAGAAGTCACGCAACTTGATCACTGAATCACAAAATTATTGAGTCTGGAAAAGACCTCTGATTTCACGAAGCCCAGCCTATGACCTATCATCACCACAATCAGCTAGACCACGGCCTAGGTGCCACATCCAGTCTTTTCTTAAACACCTCCAGGGATGGGTTATAGGATGTTATAAGGTCCCCGCAGAGTCTCTTTTCCAGGCTAAACAACCCCAACTCCCTCAGCCTCTCTTCATAAGACTTTCCCTCTAGTCCATCCAACAGCCTTCATTTTCTCTCCGTCCCTTCACTGTTCTCCTCTTGACCCCCTCCAGTGTCTCAGTGTCTTCCTTGAAGCAAGGGCCCCAGAACCGCACACGGTACTTGAGGGGAGGCCTCACCAGTGCCCAGCACAGGGGGCGAATTAAGTCCTTAGTCCTGCTGGCCACATTATTGCTGATCCAAGCCAGAATTCCATTGGCCTTTTGTGCCACCTGGGCACCCTGCTGGCTCATATTTAGCCAGTTGTTGACAAGTACTCCCAGGTCACTCTCTGCCAGGCCACTCTCCAGCCATTCAACCCTCAGTCTGTAGCTCTGCTGAGGGTTGTTGTTGCCACAATGTAGGACCCTGCACTTGGCCTGGGCCCTCATCCCACTATTGAACCAGCCAGTCCAGATCTCTATTCAGCATCATGATTTTGTACCTATTTCTATTTCTCTTTTTCTTTTTGCTATGGAGTAATCTATCCAGTGTGGGAATAGTGTAAGGATGGAATCTGATGATATAGTAACTCTTTCCAAGTTAAAAATTAAAAAAACCCACATGAATCCCAAAGTGGTTCAAGCACGTTTCCAGTGCAGTTTATTTAGGATCACATTTAATCTTTTTTCTTGGAAGCTCACAAAATATTTTCTAAACTAGGTTAGTCTGATGTCATCAAATTTTAGAATTTTAAAAGGCAAAAGGCTCTAAACATCTTCATAGTAGCACTGTTAATTTTATCTGTAAGCCGTTGTGATTTTTTTTTAACATCAAAGTTACTGTGTTCTACTTACATCTAGCATTCAAAGCAACTTAGGTCTGCCACTTCAGGAACAGAAACCTCAAAGTCTTTGAAAAAATTTTGTATTGTCTCATCAAATAATAAGGCAATATTTTTAAGAAGATACTTTTAAAAGTCTAAGGCATTCATAGTTTGAAAAGAGGTTGCAGAGGAATGATTTAATAACAGTGTTAAATTTCTTTTAATCAAATTCAAGATTCCATACAGCAAAACGTTCAGTTAATTGAAAATACCATCCCAGCCAACTTCCTCTCAGGATTTTCAAGAGACTTCAGACTTAAACCTGCTACAGGTTTCGTTCATATCCAGTGAATATCTATTATTTACCCTATATAAATCTGTTCTCAGTGGTTTTAAATTCAGCACACTGAAATAATTTGGCAAAATTACTTCGGATTAAGAAACAAATAATATTCCATTTAATTTGAACAGTTTACCTATTCAAACCAGCATCTTACACTGGATAAAAAAATTCTGTGCTGTTTTGTTTCTGCAACAGAATTCAGTTATTTCAATGCTTTGAACAGTTCTAGTGCTATTAAGCCTTGAAGAAAATGATTGACATTTCATTCAGTAGCAAAGGAAGAGGCACGGTGCAAGTGGTAACTCTGTGCAAAAGGATAACGGCCAGAGCAGAAGGATCAGATTAGGACAACATCAACTCAGAGGTTCTAGCTACTCAGATACGCCTAGTACTTAGAAGACCTTTCTTTCTCTTGAATCTGACTGTTTATATTATTTCTGCTTTTGCTCTTACTGCTCTTTTTCTTCCATTATTTTTCAGCTTGAAAGGTTTCTGACTATTCTTGTGTCTTCTTCACTATAACCCTTACCTCATTTTTTCTTTCATTTTAAATACTTAATAGTCCATTCTCAGCCTGCTGCTTCTATTTCACTTTTCCTTTAGATGATCTGATCTCCCCAAACTGCAAAGCCATCTTTCCACTCTTAAGCCATCTCTTTTCAATTTTGTCTGTCTGTGACATATCTTTAAGAAGCACTCCACTCCAGAGCACTCTATTAGTCTTTTGTTTTCAGGATCATTCACTTTCCTACTCTAACTTCTGTGATCTCTTACCACTGGACACTCTTCCCAATCTTCATCCTGTAAACTCCGGAGATGGCAAAAAGAGGAAAAAAAAGTATTTCTCTCTAATCTATTTCTAGATCTACCCACACAAACTGTTAGAAAATCTTACTTCTGTTTTCTCACTTTATTTTCAAACATATCTTCATACAGAAAAAATATGTTAGAGAGAACCTTCCAAAACCTTTTCACATACTGGTAACAAAGCACTTATACAAGCACCTATGCCAAAAACATTCCAAATGCAAAGATTCTTATTTTTCTAACTTTTCACCTATGCTTGGAGTCAAAATTGGAGTCAAAATTTTTCTTCATTTCAAGTCCATTCTAGCCGTCTTTTCTCTTTGTCATCACATTTGCACCATAGATTTTGTAAATGTCAAGCTACATCTGAGTCATGCATACAATTCCTCAAGTGAATCCTTTCCCTTATCAAAAACAAGTGGAGCCTGAGCCAAAATATCTCCTATGGTTTCAGGATTTTTCTCAAGTTTTTCCATACAAGGTCTGGTGAATGAATAGCTGTGTTATCCTTTCTTTTATTGTAAATAAGATGAGTGATGTAACTCAATGAGCTGATATACAAATGTATTAGGGAACAAGCCTACAGCCAAAGTGTCAAATTCATTGAAAATAAAAAGCATCAACTAAGCTTTACTTCAAAATTCAGTGACAGTAACATGTGCTAAGCAGGAAACAAGGATTAGAAGGAAAAGACTAATAACATGTTTCCTAGAGTATGTGATAAATGCAAATTTACTATATTTTTGTCTGAAAAATTACAATGAAAATTAATCAAAAGTTATCATATATGTATACAAGATAAACTTTCACACTGCTTAGAGATAATTTTCCTAATAAAACCTTAAAACTACTTTTTAGAACACAGTATTCCTAACAGAGTAGATGATTAAGAAAATGTGACAGTAGTTGGAAAAAATACTATCAGTCATTTTACGTTCCACTTAAATGATGATAAACAGTCATCTTCATATTAACAAAACCAAATGTTATCAAAAGCAAACTGTCATAGACCCCATTACAGACACAATGTCGGGTAATTACACAAGGCAAAAGCAATGGATCAATCACATCTAAATAAGCTGAACTAGTTAAGAATAATGCCAATGTTTACTTTATTTAGTAATAAACAAAAAAACCAAATCCTTACAATATGGAAGAAAACTAGGATCTTATACTGATTTCTATTACCTCATTTCCTTCTGGTATGTTTGTGAATTGCCTGAAATTTTTTTGAAAATATTTAGACGAAGCAAGTGCATTTCCCTGTGATAATAAATTCCTTCAGTTACGACCTTAAAATTTCTCAGTAGATGCATTTGCAAAGTGTCTTTGTTCCTTTTCGTTGCATAGATGTTGAACAGCCTCAAAACTCGCACAATTTTATGTCAGGATATGATCTGACATCAGAGCTAACCAAATTTAGTGGTAACCTTTCAACCAAAAGAGAGAGTTTTGTTCTTTATTCAGCCACAACACCTACAAAACAAGTTCCCTGCATACACACAACCAGTACTTCACTGCTGGACAGCCCAGCTACAGAGACACAATCACTGAAGCTTTCATAGCAAGTAGAAACTTGTGGTTTGGAAGAGTCAGCTAGAAAGGAAAAGGAAAGATCAACCTTCCAGCAGCCACTCACTGTTAGATCAGTTTATGTGTTAAACTAAATTACACCCTCAGGAGCTTAACAAGGAACTGTATGGTGCCAGCAATTTTTAATGTATTACTTTTTAAGTAATTCTTAACTCTGTGAAAATTAACAGGAATCTGGTTATCAAATTCATTCAGTTAGAGCTTCACTTCTGTATGCTGTGGCATGCAAATCATAAACAACAATGCAGGCACCTAGCAGGTTAGGTTTAAATAATAAAACAAAAGCTCCAGGTACTGGTTTTCATTACACTGAGAAAAAGCATCCTCTCTCCAATTTAAAAACTCATACACAAAAGCATAAACATCCCTGTACTATCAGCCTTCCAGAGGGTTCTGTGTATACCTAGGGTATACCAATGTTCTTGACCTTGTAAGGCATGCAGTGGAGACTCAAAAATACAGACTTCAGACAGATTATTTCAGAGAAGAAACTTGAGGATTTATAACAGACAGCAGATGCCCACAGCGCCCTAAGGACTCATTCTTCTGTTGTTGGAGAGAAACAACCTGGGCAAGCAAACATGGCTCACACTATCTCAAAACACAGGTTTCCACAGTTCCTGTGATTTCAAGTCTATGCATAGCTGAGCAAGCAGATTGTCTAAAAGCAGTCACAGCAGCTGAAGCTACACTACAGAAGATACAGGCACAGCATAAGAGCCACACCTCAGATTCAGGCTGAGGACCACAAGCTAACAGGACCTGATACAAAGTTTTAGCTTGTATTATTGTCCAAGGGTAGAACAGTCTTAATGATATTGTTTTGTTTTCTGTGTTCCAAAGAACAGATACAAGTTAGAGACATCATTTAAACATGAAGCAGATTTTCTTTCTCACCTATGTTTTTTTTATTCTCTGATCTCATAAATACCACTTAAAATGTTGTAATTAATTCAATAGTGTTAATAATTTACCATAATCAACTGAGAATCAGCTGCAATGTATGAAGTTTGCTTGCCTATCCCACAGAAGATATAAATTTGATATTATGATTTTTACTGAAACATTGAAGAAACAGATTTCCACCCCTCACCTTTTCTCATGAAAGCAATGTGCACTTACAAAACTACAGGTGAATGTTATTCTTAAAACTTCAACAAAAACTAGAATCACAGAGGACAAGCTACTGTAACCGCCTGACATAAGAACAATTTCAAAAATATTCTCCAAAGTATGACCACTGAAATTTGCAATATTTAAAAAAGCATAGTGGCATTTAAGTTTTAGCGTTATTATTAATATTTACGTATGATTTACCACACAAGAAATGGAAAAGTAAATAAAGTTCCATGAACAATTTTTACTGAGGACCGTACTGTAAGGAATGCAAATGTAACCTCTCTACTTCTCACAATTCCACCTGATTATTCCACCTTGTGCTAAGACTAGTACATAAAATTATAAAGATTAAAAACTGAATCTGTCATATGCTTGTTCTGTTAAATTAATTAGTATTTTAATCCCTAAAATGTCTCCAGAGAGCAAAGATATCAGATAGGTATCTCATTACTGTCGTATTACACTATATTACACAGTCTCACAAGAACAATGGATATTACTGGAATTTCAGGCACACACACATTAAAACAATCAATACCTGATTCTACTTTATCTATTACTGAGTAACCTTCCTCTGACTTTCTGGGATTTCCACTGAACAAGGGTATATTTCAAGCATAAGAGTATCATGCATCATATAGGCATCTTTGACAGGAAGAAAATGGCACTGAAGACAAACATGCATAAGCAGCTTTTATTTTTTTAATAGCTCTCTCATCATTAAAACTTCTGAAATACACTCTGAAGGAAAGAAAGCTGATCCGCTTATAGATCAGCAGAAGGCATGTGAAGAAAGCTTGCTAACAATACTTTTGCATGTAAGTGAGAGCAATTGGTATCCCATCTGGAAAGGCACACCACTCTGATATAGAAAACTCTTGCCACTGGCAAAGTTTATGGTATTAATTTGTAATGGTGGATTTAGGGAAATGTATTAAACTAATGCTCATTTACTTGCATAATTATGTGTTTTCTACACAAAACGACAGGCTTTTACCTTGCCAGGGCTGGCACTGAGTCAATGGAAAACAGGACAAGGCAGGGGTACAAGTATGCCAACGCGGGTGAATGTCCAGCTCAGGTTACAATGTGCTTCTTGCATTAACATCTGTACAATGCACCTTTAATGCATTACTCTTTAGGCTCTTAAATTTGTTATTTTAAATATTTTCATTACAGTTTAGCCTTGATTACTAATCTAAGAGGCAAAAAGTTAAAGTCTATCTTATCTTCTTTGCTATGTTGAACAGCCTTCATACCTTAAATCCACTTTAATAAGGCATGCAATTATTAAAGCATTACAGAATGGCCCCAGAGCACACAAGCTCCATTAAATTTGCTTACATCTAATTACGTCTGCCTGAGGCAGGTGAGAAATGGACTCTGATAAGATCTTTCTTTTACCTGTAGCCAAAAACATAAAAAGAGGAAAAAAACAACTCTGAGTGATTTTCTATCTAATTGCTATCTACAAGTATTTATGGTATTTGCTCCTTCAACGAATAGCCCACAAAGCACTCTTTGTGCACTGACTACTGCATTTGGAGGGGTTTTTTTTTAAGACAGCAGAACACAAAAGACAAGCTTATCTTGCTTCAGGCGTACGACAGGTCATCAATGATGTCTATTTGTGAAACAGTTTTATCTATTATTTAAAATCATATATTTTCTTTTGAAAATATTTCTGATGTGAAAAAGCATGTTGCAAATTCTTTGTGGCCTTTTAATTTTTTTACTGTCAGCATAAGCAATGACAGTATTCTGCTTGACGGAAAAATAACAAAAACATAGCAAAGTACTTTACACAGCCTGAAAACTGCTTGTTTAAAAAAAACACCAAAAAATTCTTTATTTAATTTTAAAAAGTGCATTACAGTCAAAAAACACAGAATTCAACTCTCATGTATTTGTAATTGGCCTTCCAAACTTCAGAAAAAAGCTATTCAATTAATTAATTCTTGTCGCCTATAACTAAATGAGGCAATGTGATATCTCTAATTATTCTAACCCCACTCGCAGCCCTAGCAAAGGCTAGGGAACAATACTGTGCAACCGTCGTGCTTATACACTATTTTAAAACACAGATCTAGCCATTCTTTGGTACAATAGTTAGCAAATCTGTAGTTGGCCCAAAGGGGAAAAAAAGCTTCTTTGCTCACACCTTATACTTAAGAGCTCATTTGATACTTTCAAATGAAAAATGGCATGGGTGTCTGAAATGAATGCATTGTACCATTAACATGTTTCTTATGTACTTCTTAGTGTTCCATGTCACTTGCTAAATCTTCCCATAGAACTTATTTGACTTTACACTCAAACAAGAAACAAACACTTTATGTTTCATACTGACTAGCTTCATTATACCAATTTCATTGTCAAATACTTAAAATGAAAAGATGTTCATTTTCTGGTAAACTAAACTGCATTGGAAATATTACTTTTTTTGTTAAAGACAATGACAAACTATTTCTGTTTGCTATATGCTTTACCAACTCAGACTGTTGTCACATAAAATGTTTTGGCCTCATATAATTACATCTTGTTTGATGTTAATTTGTTGCATTTCTATTAAAACTTTCACGGTTGCTTTATAATATTGTCTAGCCACCAGTCTGCATCATCTATAAATGACAATACTGTGAACCACTGAATTATGCATGTGTCTTTACTGCAAATCAAAACCAAACTACAACAAAAAAATTACAAAAAGAATTTAATTACTACACTAGAAAGAATTACTTTCCAGCTTTTCCATGTCACCTCTAAAATTGAGCTGCATACAGCTAAAGCAATTATGCAGACAACATGACTGTTACTCAGCCATGTAATTTTGTAAAATTTTCTTTCTATTAAGACTTCATATCCTAACACATAGAAAAAAAACATCTTTTTCTTTTATGTTGCGGATTTTTCTATAGGAAGTTTCAGTAGACATATTGCTTAGAATCTGAATACGTACCAAAAGCTGCCACTTTTATGATAACAGCTTGAATGTTAGATGATATCATTTCTTTAAGCAGTATTTCCTGGTCCCGACGCCAAAGATAAGCTAAAGGCTGAAGGTTAAGCCTTCTGCACCTTAAAAACAAACAAAAATTCAATAAAGTCAGCAGTAGTTTTTACACAGCATTAATGTAAACATAAAATAAAATTGCTCTCATTCTGTACTGTTAAATAATTTTTCTTTGACAATATCAATTGTAGTACTTCACTATTTCTACATTCCAGCATATACATTCTCATATAGTTTAGAAAACAAACTTCTGACTATGACTCTTCTATGTAAGATGCAACTCACTGATGTAAACAGATTTGCACAAGAACATAAGTAATCCATGAGAAAATTCACTTCTTAACCTTTACTAATGCAAATCAATTAATACCTTAGGAAATATCCAAATACAATTACAGGCTGGGCAATGAGTGGATTGAGAGCAGCCCTGCAGAGGCCTTGGGGGTGATGGTGGAGTATGAGCCAGCAACATTCGCTCACAGCCAACCATATTCTGTGTAGCATGATGAGAACTGTGGCTAGCAGGTTCAGAGATGTGATTCAGTTCCTCTGCTCCACTTTTATGAGACACAACATGCTCAGTCCTGGAGCTCCTAGGTTAAGAATTAAGTTGGTAAGAGAAATGGAGCACCTTCTCTAAGAGGCCAGACTGAGGTTTTGGTGGTCTTCAGCCTGGAGAAAAGAAGTCTCTGGGGAAACCTTATTGCAGTCTTTCAGTACTTAAAGGAGGCCAAGGGGAAAGACGGGGAAAGACTTTCAGGTATTGTAATGATAGGATGAATAGTAATACTTACAAAATGAAAGATGTTAGACCTACAGTAGTCATTTACTATGAAGGTGGTGAGTGAGGCACTGAAACAGGTTGCCCTAACCACCTGTGGATGTCTTTTCACTTGATTTGTTCAAGGCCAGACTGGATGGGGCTTTGAGAGACATGGTCTAGTGCAAGGCATCCCTGTCCACAGTAGGTTGCTTGGAACTAGATGGTCTTTAAGGTTGCTTAAACCAAAACCATTTTATGCTCCTGTGATTCTTTGATTGTAAGGGATTACTTTTTATGAACACAGCTAAGGCAAGAGTTACTACCACTCTGCGATAAACATGACACATGTCACTAGTACAATATGCTGAATTTGTTACACTCAACAAACCTGTGATTTGGATCAACACTCAAGGAAATAAATCATTCAGGAAAACATATACAGCTTGCGATGCAAAGTAACAACTTGTTAACGTAAATTTAATTATTTGTTTTGATACATACCATATTTGAAAAGCATTTGACACATAGAATTGGATTGTTTATCAAATTATAGAATCACTAATTTGCACTATTGATAGGTACTCATTCTGTAAATTGTCAAGTACCATCAGTTGGCGATAAATGTATAATGGCTAGTTCCTGATAAAACCATTCAATTATGGAACTAGCTCAGAGCACTCAAAAGTTCCATTCATTTGTCAATTATTATTCTTTATCTAACGTATAGGCTTTATCCCATATGTTAGACAGACCTAGTAGTATTAGTACCAAGACTTACAGAACCAAGTTAAATAGATATTAAATAGATATTTCAATGTTCTATATAAATAGTTAGCACCTCTATAACCTGATTGGCTTGCTTATTAATTTCATATATTTTAATGGGGCACTAAGTTGTGAAATTAGCAGAAATATTTAGCTCTGAATGTGAAGTACTTCATTCAGGTGCTTAACTCTAACCAATTAGCTACACCCAGGTAACCAGGATTGTTTATGGAAAACAACTGTACTGCAAGAGGTACATCTAGAAATGAATGTAAATTTATTTTTTTACCACTGAACGACCTTTGAATTAATCAGGCTTGTTTGAAACACTGCAATGTTCTGTCAAATCTTCTGGCTGTGGCAACTACCTGAAACCTATTATCAGCAAAAGCAATCTTTTCTAATATAAGTAGTAATATGATCAGGCAGTCATTAAAATGTTTTAAGTGTAAGAGTAAATAGGGAGAAAGGAGTTATTTCTGACTACAGTTTACCTACATAAAGTGTAAAGAAAACATCCGTGCAATAACTTGCTGATGTGAGTCGAGTTGGCAGAGTATTAACTACACTGTTCTTACAGTTCATAAAGGATTTGAGATACTTGCTTTTATCATCAAATAACTAATGAACTCATTAAATTATAATTAATTTTTAACACAAGGTGGTTTTGCATTTCACCACACATACATAGTGCATTTTATTGGTTTCGGTCACAAATTAAATCTTGGTCTACCTAACACACACAATGCCCCACAATCTAATCCTTTTTTTTAAATTAAGGCTTAAAAGTATCATGAAGGTTTTGCACTTAAATAGCGTACACTTAACGCTGATTAATTAGAATAGATTTTAGATTTTAAGAAAGTAAAAGAATATATGCATATAGGATTTTCTTGCACTTAATTAACTGAGAGCAAATCACAGGACGTTCCTCTACATTAAAACTCGACCACAACACCACAGTCACTAGAACTAGGTGACCTTTCTGTTGGATTCAGAGATCTTAACCTATTCAAATATTTTCACAGAAAAACCTCTGAGTACTTTTAACAGATCTATGAGAAACCTGAACAGCAATCCAAAACCCCAGTGGAGTCTGTAATGAAATTTTACTAAAAAACACATAGTTCCACACACAAACAAAAAACATATATTAACAAATCAAATTAATTTGGTTTCATAGAATATGAGAAAGGAGCTGTATCTTCTTGAAAATCCAAGTTAGAAAGCAAAGAAAGAAAGCTGAATGGGCATACTGACAAAGACAGAATTTTCTTACACATTTTCAACTCGAACTCTCTGGTAATCAGAAAGAATAGCTCCCACAGATACACCCTCCACTTCTTCTTTGTCCTGAAAAAAAACACGTAATATTAATGATGTCAGTATATGCTGGCCTCAGCAAGGGGGATTCAGTACCTCCACTAACAGAATCGACCAAGAATAAATCTTTCACCCTGTGCCCAGTCCATGGAAACAACCATACTGGAATGTAGAACTTGCATAGTAGAGAGCAGCACAGCCAACCTGTTCCCTGGTTATTACTCTAACACAGCAATCTACTCAAGCGCTGCTCTACAGAAGAAATAACCAAAGAAACTGAAAAGTACCAGTTAACAGCTTATCCTGAGGTTTTCCTGACATCCTGAAAATTCCAACTTCCAGATCTTCACTGTAACTGAGGTGTTAGCTATTCCACCTACAAATAAGCATCAGTAATGTACAATCATGCTCACTAATTAAACTGTGAGCATACATCACAAAAGGGTCTGAGATTACTGTTTTAATCCTAACACCAGAAAAAGATAACTCACAGGCAACTTAGTGTCACTTTTTAAAGGTTCTCCTATAATACAGGTTTTCCAAGATATATTTTCAATGTTTCAACTATCTAGGCAAACAGTACTTAAATTTTGCTTGTAAACATGCTGAGAACATAATCTACTTAACAATATTTCACAAGCTCTTACATTTTTCAGTTGCTTCAGTCCCAATAAACATGCTGAATTTACTTTCTTTTCATAAAATTTGCCCCAGCTACACTTCAATTAAAGTTGATTTCTTTTTAACCAAGGATGAACTTATCTACTACTGGACATGCTCAAGAGAGCAATCCTGTGAAGTTTGCAGCAAGATTTTACCACAAAATTTTTTAAACATCATCTACTCCAATCTCCTCATCAATGGTGGCAATACTTTCCCTTGGGTCACATTACTCAAAAGCTCATCCAACCTGACACTGCACATTTTCAGTGACGGACAATCCATAACTTCTCTAGGCTACCTGCTTTATGTCAAACTTCTTTCTTCCTCATCAAAGCAAATAGTAGCTTTATTGTTATCATCACAATATTTATTAGTGTGCATTGCAAATCTGTTGCCACTGTGACAGTTCCCACTTAGATACTTTTCTTTCTCTAAGAAAGGGAAATAAACACTTGTATCAGAGACTAAGAAAACAGTATCACAAAATTTCAAAAAAGGATGTGATATTCATAATAAGCAAATATGCAGTGAAATGAATACCTGTAGGCCTTCCTTTCATCATTTCACAAATACACGATCACAGAATCCCCTGTTCTTGCCCAAGAGAGTTGAGACAAACAATATTTCTTCTACACTAAAATGAACTGCTTTGTAAATTTTTATTTTAAAAATTCTAGTCCATGATGAAGGAATTTAAAAAAAAAAAAGCCATTTTAATCTTAAAGGTCACAAAACTATTCAACAACTGTTGGAATAATGGTCTTAACTTGAAATTTAAATATCAATACTCATAGCATTTGTTTTGGGGGTTGTTGATTTTTTTTTGAAATTATTCATAACCTGTAATAGATTTAGAGGGTAGATATGCATGTGCATGAATACATACATAAATATATACATATATTTGTATGTGTGTTCATACAAGTACACATAAAGACATATATATACACATGTATGCATGTACATAATGTATGCAATGTAGCTTGCAGATAGAAACCAAAGAACAGACTATCATTGACTGCTTGCTTACAAGCTACATTAAATCTGATTTAAATAATCACATACAAGATGCTCAGTACTATTTCTGTTTTATCTCCTTCAATAAGACATTACTTTTAATCATCTTTTGAAAAGGCTGCACATCGTGTCATTTTTCAGTGGTGCTTAGCATCCATGTTTAAAGACTTCTGACAGGGAGCTATTCACCACCATCACTTTTCATTTAGTTCTTCTGATGGTAAAGCACAAATATAAACTTCCATCACTGTCCAGACAGCAGCTTCCAGAAGGAGAAACATCAATATACTTAATATATGCCTTGAAATGGAAGAACTAGTTAATATACTTACATACCATGAAATGGAATAAATTCAATCCCCCTTTTCTATATGGTTCAACAAATCAAAGTTGAAGTGGCACAAATTCAAGAAATAAGAAGATTTGAAGGGAAGAAGGATGGACTATGAGGTGGAACAGAAAAGAGCCAGCCTAACAACCTTCATAAATTCCTCAGCTGGACAAAGTTTACATAAAGCTACACAGTGGATTCAGTTCAGCACTTGAAGCATACAAAAGAGTACCAACTGAAAACCAGATCTCCATTGTATTCACTGTTTGGTATTGAAAGAGTTAATGTACATTTTGTACACAGACAGGATTTTATTTTGTTCTGAGCTGACCATGGTTAGCAGAGAACCAACAGTGCCAGGTCTTGGGACCTATGTTTCAGCTTTTAATGTGGAATCTGATCCGATCTAGTACTGTAACAATCACATTTACAAAGCTGCAGTCTCTGCACAGGTAGAGCAGGCTGGTATCTGTGAACTAAACATGAGGGCTGAGCACTGAACGCAAAAGCTGAGGAAGAAAACTTGGGAAAAAATTGGAAAAAGTTAAAATGGAAGAGTTAGATAAAACAGATAGCACTTACACTCAGTACAGTACACTGTCATAAACTATCACATCACAAAGCACATATAAAAATGGATGCTAACTGTAGATTCCACATATGCTAGCAACTTTTTTTTATTTCCTTATGACTTTATAAAACTTACTTTTCTCCTTCAAAGCTACAAAAAATTACTAATTTTAAAAAGCAGGTATAAAAAACATCCAGATTTTTAAAAGCATCTAAATAAGAGATTTTTTAGCAGCAGTATTCAGATTTTATGTGCATAAGAAACCATGTTTTTTAACTGTAAGTCAAATTCTGTCATTATTAACAAGTCATGTTTTAACCACTGATTCATTCCTGTCCATAACCTTCATGAATAATACTCCACATGAACAATTGTGTTAGAACACCAAATTGATCTTCGCAACTGTAATTGTACTGAAATGCACAATATATGCTTAAACCTTCATCATTTTAAAGTATTAATCATTAGACTGTTTAAAAACATATAACGATTCAAAATTACTGCTCTCTTTGTATCATAAATAATTTTGTATCAGTGACTGAAATTCAGTTACTGATGTGACAACAATTTGAGGGAATGTCTACGTATGGATTGTAGCGTTCAGTGCTGGCAGGAGTATTCCACTGGTAAGTGCAATATTCATTGCAGTAGTATTAGTACAGAGTTTTTCTGTAATTTCACATTTTAGTGTCTTTACTTGACCCTCTCAGAGTTCAGCAAAAAGAAAATTAGTGCTAATGTTTTCAATTTAATTAGTGTACTACATGTTCTGCAATTATTAGTAGGAAATGTTATATTAATGAATGTAAAAGTTAGCTGTAAATTACCTTGGAGTTATTATCAATTTCCCAAGTTACTGCTCCTTAAGATAACCCTCTCCCTATGGTCCTTCCGGTAATTTTTCTTTGCCTGATAAACATGATGATTAAACAGCACACAGTGCAAACCTTTGATACTTTTTAAATTAAATCCATGCCCAGCCTAAGGGCTGTGTCTGATTTCAACTAAATGTGTCAGTTAATCAGATAAAAAATTATCAGCAACTCAAAGAAACCGCAGCCTTAGGCTTCATCAGTGCCAGAGTAAGATGAACAAAATAAGACATACAGGCAATATCACATTATGAGTAAAGGTTACTGCTAAGCCTATCACTGCACAGAGCTATTCACAACCTCAACAGTGTCTATCTTGAATGAAATACTACATACAACAGCCAAAACAATACCAAAGAAAGAAAAAGGAAGTGCTAGATCTGTGCCTACATAATGCCTATTCATATGTATTGCCAACAAATTCAAACACTGCATTACAGAAAAATGCAGAATACCCCTAAAAATTTATTATTTTCAAGAGATTTATTAAGAAACTGAGGCACAAAGCTCTGAGGAATGGCTAAACTAGGCTGAATTTTTAACATCTGCTTTAGCACAATAGTGTTTGGTTTATGACCAAGATATTAAATGTATTAGCTCTGAATGAAACTGTCTTTCCAATTAATATCCTCCTTGAAGCTTTCATGAGTAACACAAACACACAACACCTGTTTGAATTAAAGTTTAAGGTCACTTGTGTCTAAATAACGATTATCAGTCATTTGCAAAACTTCAAATTAAAACACAACATACTCACAGGTGTGTGACTGCCAATATACATGCTACTAACGGGACTTTTAGGCTCCAGCAATTACTTGAGTGGAAAATTCTTAAGTATGAGTTTTGCCTTATAATTTGTGAAGCATTCTAAGATCACTGATTATACTGACTTCAAACACAGTGTGTGATTTTTCTAAGCTTTGATATCTCTGTCAGAGGCAGCTGCAAGCAATCAAGAGACAGTATGGAAATATCCCTGATAAAATTGAAAAATGGCTTTTTAGAAAGTTTCTGCCAAAGAGTTAAGAACTGCCCAGTCTTTGTGGATCACTACATGTCATCTGGGACTTCCTTCTACTCCATTTAAAGACCTCAAAGCACTTAGGCACTCATCCCTTTGGAGAAAGTAGTTCCAAAACCAGGGGTGGAAATTAATTTCATGTGGATTCACATGAAATCCCTGTGTGAACATTCTCATTAAAGAATTTCAGTAGTCTCCAGTGGGTTTAGCTTAACTCTCTTTAAAAGTAAATTATTTTCTAATAACAGTATCTATACAAGGATATAATACTATGTAACTAATCTACTTTAAAAACTAATTATTCTTGGTTTTATGAATGCCTTGCATAGGGCACAGAAGGACACCCCACCATATTTAAGCATAGCCAATGGGGTAACTTGAAGAGTTTTACAAATGCAATTACTGAAATATTGTATGCACGCACACACTATTAATGCTGTAGAGAGGTGTATTCATCAGGTCTCAATCGCAGCTTTCAATATCTAATTGCAATCTCATAATACCCATATTTAATAAGAATATGGTCCTCCTGCTACCTGAATGCAGTGAAGAGCCAAGGATATGGTACAGGGTTATGTTTGCATGCATACACCACTGCAAATGGAAAACAGAGAACAAAAAGGGCAGAAATACTAAGCTCAAAGTCTAATATCAGACATAAATATATTGAAATATTTCAGGTCAAAAGGCTAGAGCTAAATTCTGAATAGCAGAAACAGAAAACCAGGAAGATCTTCCACTATAGCTACACATCACACCATAAATGCAGGTTTTCCTGATTCTCCATTTCAATGTATTTACGAAGTAAGCAGTGATAGATATCACACTAGTGTAGATATCACACTATTTCATAGGATTTTTTCCTAAATGATTTTAGATTGACTATTTCATTTTTATCCAGCAAAAAGTAAGTCATACTAAATTTTACTATATCCATTGGCATAATTCAGTTATATATATATCTATTAAAAAAACCACTGAACCAACATCAATGCTTATTCACTATTGCAAAGGTTATCTAAGGACATTTCTACAGAAATTTTTGCTTTGTTTATCAAATCAATTGAGTGCCTGAAACAGAAGCTACTAAAGCTTTGACAGTGAGACCACAGTCTGCAGCTGAACAAAAAATAAAATTTAGAGTTGCATTTTTATGCAGAGATTTAGATTCACAAGTATCTGCTTCACTTTACGGAGTTCCAACTTTTTAAATGTTCAAATAATTACAGAGAAATTGCCTGCAGATGCTTCTTTCAGGAAATCTTATTTATAAAATTACCTTGAAAAAGACTGATTACTTAATTTAATAACCACATTTAGCATGAACAGTCAACTCTGGATTGAATACAAAGACATTGCATCACCATGACAAGATGCCAGTGAAAAACTACAAAACAGCCAAGTAACCATACATGTTTCCATCCTTGTGCTAGATTGTCTGTTTAAAGTGTTGGTGGTTTTAAGTTTAACTATTTTGCAAGCACGTGCAATTAGATCAACAGCTGCGCATGACAGACTCAGTGCATTTATAAATGCACTTCCGATAAATTTATCCACATTAAGTAGTCAAACTAGTAATTTAAAAAGTACAATTTTAAGATACCAACTTATACAACCATGTGACTTCTTCAGAATGGAAAAAAACCCCAAAACAAGTCTGTATTACGAAGAGAGGTACTGGCTTATATTATTGACTTCCAGATCAATGTCATCCTGAAGACAAAACACTTACTAAATCAAGATAATCAAGGTCAAAGAAACATTAGTTTCTCTGTTCCTAGTAAAGAGAAGATTAATGATTTAGCTGATAGAACTCAGTCCATGTGCATCATAACCTTTGACTTAATGCCGAATTTCACTCTTGGATTTCTTTTTTAAACAGAATCTTTAATAAACAGTAAGAAAGCCAAAAGACAGTCCTGAAAAACTGATGTATGGAATTGTATTTGACCACAAAGCCTCCATCTGAACCAATTTCTAGATGTTAATGGCAATCTACCTTTCCACAATGAATACCAATGTAACACAGACCAAGCATAGCATCTACAAATCAAACCATGTACAGACTCCACAGCTTGCTCTGGCTACTTAAGCTATGCAGCATGTTTTGGGTAATTTAGCTCATTAACAGAATTCCACGAAGGTAAGTTACTCTAGCCAAATGTTATACAAGAATTAACAGCCCAGTCTCATTTACTCCAGAATGACTATTGTCATGGCAATGTTATTTAATGAACTATTCCACTACATGTGCTGGCTAATACTGAGGCACATAAGTAACTTCACTGGTTTTACCACTTCTGTGAGCAAACCTTTCTTTTTGCTTAAGTAAATCTGTAGGGATGACAGGGCAGGATTGCAAATTTTCCTTTTGTTGTTCTCTTACCACAAAACCCACAAACATCAGGTCAAGACTCAGAACCATAACAGAAAAAACTTAAATTAAATTAAAATAAGCTAATCTGCCAATTAAAAACAAATCTCTTATTTCTCCCTTATGTTTCCTTGTAAAGAATACAGCTTTTGAGAGCAAAGATTTTTTGTTAAAAAATACTTTTATTTTCTAAAATTATCTCTTATATGCTATAGTGCAACATTAAAGTAGTTGCCTGCTTATTTCAATACATTCCAAATCATGTAAGTATTCAGCTGAAATAACTCAATTTTATTGTCACTAACAAGTATGACAAGTAGGTTTGTTTACGTACACTTAGATAACTTGTTCTTCTAGGTTCTACAGCTGAGAACATCTTTCAAAACTGCACTTCATATTTATGAAATATATTTAATGTGCATCTATAGACACACACGGAGATTGACACACTCTCACATTGCCACTGAGCTCTAACTTCTTTAAAAGGAAAAAAGATTTAGGAATATGACAACTTGCCTGTATTTTCTTGGCATAAAATCCCAAGAACTGCACTTTTAAATTGGGAGACTATATTTTTGTGTACTAACTATTTAGAGCTTTGTAAGTTCCGGTACTTGTAGGAAATTGCTACTAAAAGGTATTTATAAGTCATAACCATCACAACTTAACTGTGAAACAGCATCACAGCAATTAGCCTTGAAAAATAGCATCTAGAGCATGCTATATCAGAGCAAAGTGACACATTCTGTAAGAGGAAATTAACTTTCACCTGGGGCTGACCAAGTTAGAAGATTATCCAGTGCATTATCTGCAAAAATTGTACAAACATTGTCAAAAGTGTTCACAACTACTTCCCTGAAATGTTGATCATGTGCAATAATTAGAAATATTTGAATAAAAACTAATATGACAGGCACAAACCCCAAAGGTTTCACTTGGTAGTCCCTTGAAGACAAAGCTGAAACTTCAACACTAAACCTGAAGATTATTAACTTAGACTTCTACAAACGGTTCTTCCACATCTGCATCTCTGTTGAGTGATGTCTGCTCCAATACGAATGTGACTGATATAACTGATGTACATGGACTAGATGAAACTAGATGAAGGGTCCCTTTCAACTTCTGTGATACTGATCCAGAACTGTCACCAGAAAACCACCTTATTCTGTAACCATTTGAGTAATTAATCTTTTCCACATGAAATCCTGCCACTTCTTCTGCTCCATCAGCACGTTTCCAAACTGAATCATTGTACAACAATTTCTTCAGGATCTCATATATATATATTTCCAAATGCCTAATCATTAAATTTCTACATCATTAAACTAGTTACTCCTATGAGTGTGCCAACTTTGAGTGGGCTCTGAAATACACATGTACAAAATCTTGTACCAAGTTCCAAATTTCATTATTTTTCTAGTGACAACATACTTTAGATTAACTCAAAAATATTCTGATTGTATGTACTGCCAATAGTCAGTTCTTTTGATGTTATCATCACTTCTCCTTGTACAAAAACAGAAGACAGGACCTTCTATTTGGAACATGGGTCTAAAAGAGTGGCCTCTTTCTTTTGGGACTTGGAACAGAACCCTCATGAAATCTCCTCTAGTTTCCAACAGAATTTTTGTTTCTTCTCTAAAAGTCATTAGGGTGTGAAAGCTCTTCAAACCTTTTTTGGAGTTTCTTTATTGAGACTCCTAGATGTGTGTCATCACATCAAGCTAGTCGTTATAGGGTCTTTACCTTTTTTTTTTTTTTATCTAAATTATTACTGATTCTGGAAATCATTATGTCCAAATTAGAGGGAAATACCACTAAAGGATAATTAATTAAAGGCACGGTCATGATTGTCAAATTCTTCTGTAGCCTATTCAAACTTAAAGCAGTTCTCATAAAATATTCCTTATAAGCCAAACCATCACACTTTTTACAATGGTACGTATTTTCTGCTAATTTTAGTGCAATTATACTCTTAAAATTTAAGCATTTACACAGACCTTTGTGCACAGTGAATACTATTACAAAACCTTGCACTGCCCTTTCCATTTTAAGAATTCATTGAAGATTCAATATATAAAGAGAATTCTGCACAAACTTTGTGAAAACATTGCTGCTCTATACTACTGATTGATGACACCTTTCACTCTTACTGATGAAAATATTGCAACTTTCAACAAAGATTTTCCAGATTGCCATAAAGCACAAAAAGCCACACTATGATTTTCAGGTTTGATTGTCTTTGTGCCTTCTCTAAAGTGCTTTTGTTAGGATTATTTTTCTATCATAGTGTTTGAAAAAAAGACAAGGTTCCCCAGCATTACTAAAATGACAGCAATGATTCCAAGTTTTAAGAAAAACAATCCAAAACAATATCAAAATCCACTCTCAGACATGCTTTAGAAGTTCACATGAAGTATCAAATTTTCCTCTTCACTGGACTGCTTGGCAGCAAGAGTTAAGCTCTTCCCTTTTTTTATCACAGTATAAAAAACTCAGTTAAAAATCTGTATGATGAATGAAAGCGTTTCAGATGCTTCTGCTACTGCAACCATGTAAAAATCACAAATATTTTAAGGTTTTCTACATTTACCTTTGTTTAGATAAAGTAACTTGGCAGTACAATAGCTTAACAACTTGGTCTTGAGGATAACATCCCTCCACTTACAATAAAAATTATTCTATCTTAGATATTTAGAGCTTAATAACAGAATCGATTACAAAATAAGCTAACACAAGTAAGGAACTGTAAATACACCTCAAGCAATTATGAAGCAATATTCCCCCATAGTAGAAGCATGTTAGCTTGTTGCAAAGTTTTTTTAAACTCAGTACAGTAGGTTTACATTGCTTCTCAATTCCCGTTTTATACCTTATACTTAAAGAGTATCCTGCAATAAACAAGAATTTATAGAGAAGCTGACTGATTTTCATTATTTGAGGAGAGAATGATTCTCTGACATTGGCCCAGGCAGCAGCAGGCATGTACAAGCAGACCACAAATTTAATTTCTAGAAGTCTCAAAAGCTTCCAGTCTGGTTGATGCCTGCTTAACTGCACTCACTTTATTTTAATGCAAGAATACTACAATTACCATCTCTCACAATATCTGGAAAGCTAGTAACTCACTCCGATATTAGCACCAAAACCAGGAAAGCATTCTACCTTTGTAATATGTAACATTTCTTAGAGGTCTATGTCCACTGGATTAGCCCCCCTGAATGTAATAAAAAATGAAAATAAAAATGTGTGTCTTCAGCAGTGATTGACCTGATGTTTATCCACTACCTGAGATGTGGAATTCTGTAAAAGCAAGCACCTGGCACTTCATGAGATGAATTAAGACAATCCATTTTCTTCAAGTGCAAACAAATTTTCACTCTCTCTACTCTCAACAATCCTTCTACTTAGTTCTTCAGTAGACAGTTTCCAACACATAACTCTACTTGCTAATGGGGCTACAGAAAAAGTGTCTCTGCTGTTACAACTTGTGACCAGCAGGAAGTACATTCTTGAAGTTAATGCTGTGTTGAATGCCTGTGTCTTGACACCTTTTAGTGGTTCACCCCAGTAATGTCATAGATGGCGTAACTGTCACATGCCCATAATAATAACGGTCAGACACTTTGTGCAAGCTCTGCATGTTGACATCATTCACTCTTCATAACAAATTGATTCCAGCATAACTTCATCAAAAGTCAAGGAAAAAAACCTCCAGAACTGACAGGCTTCCTTCACAATCACTCAAGATAATTCAAATTCAAAAAGCCACATAATTAAAAAAAAATAAATTCTATAGCACGTATAAAAACCTTGTGGCAAATATGCAGAGCACTGCTCTGTAACTCTTTAAGGTTGGTAAGATGCATGCACACAAAAAGAACTGCAAATGAAAAAAAAAAGAGCTTCATTTATCACCCACTTTACATCACATGTTCTTCCCTTCAGCAGTCCCCCAGAAAGGCCCGTATTAGGAACCATCCAATCTAAAGCTGGTAACAAACCTGGTTCTCAGTTTGAGCGATGACTACATTTTCAATTCTGTTTTCAGCAACAAAAGTTGCCTTATCAATTATGTATTTGAATTGTTAATGCCTACAAGAGTCTAACTATCATCACTGCATCAAAGGACAGCACTGAAGTAAGTTTGCATTGATGTTACCACCTTCTTTTCAAACACACAGGAGCATGTAACATTCCACAGCTGGTAATGTTTCTGCAATCAGAAAGCAGGCCACTTATTCCAAGCCTTGCCTTCTCCTCTAGCCAAGTTTGTATGATCCATAAAATAAGACACTCATTTTAATTACAAGATGTAAGGGTACTTCCTGCTGACAGAGTCTCATTTCCTTTCTAGAGTATTGCCTTTTAATTTCAAAATCACTTGTGCATGATCATAAATAACAAGTATTCTGCAAATGCAGCCCTGACTGGATGTTCTAGATCAAAGCAGCACCAACAATTTTTTCTAACAGAGCAGAAGTAGTGTAAGTAGTCCAAAAAATTCTCAACATAGCAGAGAGGCTATGCATACAAGACAGCTCAGACAGAAGATATATGCAATCATTTTACTAAAAAAGTGCAAATGAAATTCAAGAAGAACAAAAATGGACAAGATCAGAGCAATTCAATCCAGCCCAAGTTTTCAGCTCAAGCTTTGGAACCAGAAAAGTTCTGATTCTCTGTTGCACAGATCACGTGGAAAAGGGCAAGAGCATCAGGCTGCAAGACTCCAGAGTGCAACACCATGGGTGCCAAATCACGCTTCCGTGGAGCATCAACAGCACAGAAAAGGCTGTACAATTTAATATGAATTTACATAAAAAGCCCCAAGCTCCTATGTAAGCTAATGTTCCTTCTAATTTTTGAGAGAATCAAAATTATCAAATTATCAATGAATTATGAATGAATTTATCACTAAAAGGTATCTAAAGCCTCAAAGCAGGTGCATGTTTTTGCTTAAGGCTATCCAAAAGTACCAATTCAACTCATGGAAGGTAAATCATTGAATCATTAGGGATTGGAACGGACTTTGAAAGATCATCCAGTTCAATCCAACTGCCACAACAGGATCACCCAGACCAAGTCACACAGGAACAGGTCCAGGCGTGTCTTGAATGTCTCCAGAGAAGGAGGCTCCACAACCCCCCTGAGCAGCCTGTTCCAATGTTCCATTACCCTCTACTGGGAAGTTCCTTCTGATATTTATACAGAACCTCCTATACTCCAGCTTGCACCCATTGCCCCTTGTCCTAACACCAGATGACCTTGAGAAGAGCCTGGCTCCATCCTCCTGACACCCACCCCTCACATATACACATTAATTAGGTTAGCCCTCACCCTCCTCTTCTCCAAGATAGAGACCCAGCTCTCTCGGCCTTTCCTCATAAGGGAAGTAGAATTCATCTACTTCCTTCCTCATCTTCATTGCTCTATGCTGCTCTCCAGCAGCTGTGTGTCCTTCTTGAACTGAGCAGCTCAGAATTGGCCACAATACTCCAGATGCGGTCTCACTAGTTCAGAGTAGACGGAGAGAAGAACCTCTCTTGATCTGCTAACCACCCCTACTCTGATTCACCCCAGACGTGGCCACAAGAGCACACTGCTGGCTCAGTCATCCTGCTCTCCACTAGGATCCCAGTCCCTTTCTCCTACAATGCTTTAAGTAACTTCTCTCACGTAAGCTGTGTCACAGCGGTCAATGAAACTACCTTGAGATTTGACACCAGCAAACAATAACACATCTGTAATTTCAGAGAAGGATCTAAAGGAAGCCAGCTATGTTCAAAACACTTTACCTGAACCCATGTGCCTAAAATGATCAGACACAAGCACAAAAATGTACCCCTTTATTTTATGATTGTCTGCATCTGGCAGGTTCAATAGTTTACATTTTCTGTCCAGAAGAGCTAACCTGTCCAAATTAGAAGATACACTCAAAGATCTTCCCTCTTACATTATATATTAAAACTAAACATTGAACATTTTATTACTCATAACTCTGGCTCATCAATATTTTTTAATTTATACATAATATAAATTAGTTTAATCCATACTAAAAACAGAACTATAAGTGGCTGTGATAAATCTGGGTGTGATAGATTTTGCACATCCCATTTACCTTACTCTCAGTTACAAAACTGACATATGGATATTACAAATACTTAAACACAACAGGAAAAAGAGAACTCTTTCAACTCCTACCACTCTGTGATTGCATTCTTCCTCCAATATTTTGAATTTTCCATGTAATTTAATTTGATCTCTTATCTTTAATATGCTCAGAAATTGTAGCATTCTGATATAATAGCAGCAAGTTCCATCATTGTATGTTATTGATGGAACTTGTGTAACTTCCTTCAGAGGACTATATACTGGATATTTCTGGGTTTAAATGCCAAGGAATCACATAACTAGAAACATTAACATGCATCTTTTCATACATGTATGCTAAGTGCATGTTTTTGAAAGATTTGTATACAACTGTGGTTATAAATTCAGATCAAAAGGATTATTTGATTTTCAATTCACCCATCTTAGAATGCTTGCTTTCTTTTCCCTTTTAAGCTCTTCATGTGCCACACATTTTTATCACCTTCAAATTCTGCATTTTGAATTTTACTAATACTTCGTACTTAAGAATATGCAGATAGTCTTTAGTTTCAGAGGTTTTCAGTTTTTCTTGCTTTTTCATGTTTTTTTAGCAGCAGGATACAAAAGACAATCTTTAATCTTTTTAGTACCAGAATGGAACATCTTTTGAATCAAGATAAAACCATCAGATCATGAATGTTAATATTCTGTGAAAATAATATCATATGACTAGAAAAGACCATCTCTTTAGGGAGAAATATTGTGTTAAAGTGGATTATTCTTTTAGTAATGTAATGGAAAGGCATTCTACCTAGTCCCAGAAGAAAAATCACAATATGCATTTAAATGGAAATATTGTGAAATGGATAGGCCAAAAAACCCACCTCAGAATTGTAAAGAACTATATATATATGCACACACATACACACACATCTAAGCCCACATATATGAAATTTTTAATACCTTTTTTTCCTATTTAATACTATACATATGTATTTATGTATATATTTTAAAGGATAAGTTTGTAGCTGTAGGCAAGTATCAAGATTCAGGCACATTCACATATACTGGTTTTTGGCCACAATTTCAAATAAAACATACAGCTCAGCTGTATGCAAAAAGTTGAGAGTATTCTTCTTTAATTTTCTGCACATTTCGTGCCAGACCATATTCTAAACAGCTTTTACAAAGTGATAATGTTTCACTGACAGTGTTTTGTGTACTTCACATAAAATTAAATCTCAGACAAACCTTGAGAAAAAGAAAGCAGAAAGCTAAGCAATACAGCATGTTGCTCTTTTTGACCCACAAACGATTATCAGTTATTTTAGAACTTATGACAGTTTTCTCAAGTCCTTAAGGAGTCTGACACCATTGGTATAGCTTTTAACACTGCATTTATGTTTATATTACAATACAATAAAACAGCAGGAATAGTGTTCAAACTACTTGGGTATCAGATGCTTTATGGAAAGTAATGGAATTGCAATAAAATAAAATTATACTTCTGTGAATGTGCTAAGTAATCACTGCTATCCAGGCAGCACAGGAATTACGGGGTGAATTTCAGAAGATGTCATCAATTGCAATGACTCCTAGATCTGTGTCTCTAATGGAACACTGTTTATTAATAGTAAAAACTCATCAAATGGAATGATCAGTGTTATATCAATACTTGAAAAGTCATTGTGAAACCAGCACTCTGATAATTATTTATTGTTACAATGCAGATGACTTTTTCATTAGAGCTAATATTTACTGTTCTCTGCCATCAGGTATGAATAAAAAGCAGAATGTAAACACCACAAACACTCCTCTTCCTTGCAGATGCTATCATAAACCACAGCACCAATGGCACAGCAGTTCATTCATCTGACTACATTAGTTATTTTATCATCATTCCTTCATTATGTGTGAATTCACAGCTATGTTTTCTTATTTTCTGCCTTCATTTGTTGTTCACTTAATCAACCTTGATTCCTCATCACTGGGATTTTTAGAAGTTAAAAAAAATTCGATTTTTCCAGTGTAACAGACTTGATATTATGTAGTGCCTAATTCTAGAAATGTAAGGCTAAATTATGTTCATCCTCTCAGGCAAATCAGAAAGCAGCTATACTCAATATACTCAAACACAGGCAATTCACCATTTTCTAACCAAGAAATTTAGTATTTTCCATGGCAGGAGAAGAGCAGCTTAGCAAGACGGGTAACAGATGATAAAGTTCTGTACAGCAACCAACACCGCTACAGCCCTCAGAGAAACCCCACATAGCAAGATACATTGTAAAGGCTTTGAGAAAAAGCAAAATTTGAGCTGATTTTCTCCTCAGTATCAAGAACATACTAGAAATCAAGACTCAAAAGGTAAAACAGTATTAATAAAAATCCATTTTTCATTAAAAGTGGATTCTCACTCATAGGTTCTTCTAAATTCTCTGCTTAAAAGATTTTTCCGCAAGTGTTCTCTTAAAGAGGTGCATAAGAAAATTCCTCAAAGCAAAAGGAAACAAACACAAACACAGTTTCTAAATGCAGTTAGACTCAGTGTTTAACACTGTAAGCAGTATACACATTTTGGAACATATAAAAATAGGCATTAGTTCATTATAAAGTAGTTCAGCAAACTAAGTAAAACTAAAAGTGATGGGCTTACTGCTTTTAAATTATCTTCACTTCGAAGTTTAACCAGCAAATGTACTTCAAAGCAAGTCCTCCAACTCTTAATGACTTTCCTTACATCAAGTGTACGCGCCTGGCACAATGACAGCTAAGAAATACTTAGCAGCTTTTGCTGAGACTTTGAATCTCAGTCTGAATTCTATTTTAAGGGAAACCTACATAAATTGCAATGTAGGCAAGCACTAACTGATAAGACTGAAAGTCAGTTCTTTTGCTGGTTTAGTGTTTTTTTTAAATCTTTGATGCAGCCTTCTCTGAAGTACTTCAAGAAAACAAAGCTTCAACAACATATAAGCATGAGAAGCTTTTTTCTTAGTTTAACCTGCATTTTCAATACCTTTCCATAGTATATAATTTTCTTATAAATCTATGATATTGAATAAAGAACACATTTAAAGTTTTCTTGCAGTTAGTGCTTACTCAACAAAAACACTCAGCAGAATTCAAACTTTCTTTACTGCTTTTATTGCAAGGATTTTAGATATTCCAGGTCAGAAAGGGGTCATTCTGCAGTATAATCAACTGGACCAACAGATGCCACAAAGTATCACTGGGTAATTTCCTCATCAAGTTCAATAGCTAAAGATCAGGCTGTAAGCCAAGATACCATTCTCTTGTATATTATTGTGCTTTGTGTGTTAGTTAAGTTTAATGGCCTTAACTGTTCATTAAAAAGCAGTATTTTCAAGGTATCAAACTCCCATCACAGAGACTTCCTACTTGCAGCACTTCAGTAAAGAAATCATCAGGAATAGGTGATTTCTTCTAGAAAACCCAAGTAGATTCTCAGGAAAGATAGATAACTCGAAATAAAACAAAAAACTGAATCCACATTTGCAAATTATTTAGCCTAATCTCCTGGCTTTACCCAACAAAAGCTGACTCCAACACAAACTCAACTGAACAATTAAGTCTCCCTATGACTGCTGCAACAAGGACAGTAGCAAGCCTGCTCAGGCATTAGTATCTCCAGCCTCAACTACTGGCACTTCTTCAGTGAGAACAGTAAACAAAGTATTTTGTCTTTCCCAGCAGCCTTGATGTGCACAGGAAGAAATCCCTTCTTTGATTGTTTAAACAGTGAGCAGGTTTAGTGCATATCTTATGTCTTTCCAGTCTAACAACAAATGCATACACTACTGTAACTGATGTTATGCAATAAGATATGTGCGCATCACCAGGTTATATAAAGTAAAAATAGAGTCAACTATATAGGAAAGTAACATCAGGAAAAGGTGTAGGCCACAAAACATAGTGAAGAAAAATCAGAAACCCTGCCATCACATTTATCTCAGTTCTTCCATTCCCATCCTAGCCATAAGTGAACACAAACAGGAAAAACTTCCATGAAAAAATTAAAAAAATGTAAAGATACAGCTGGTCACCGATCCTCCAGATACCTCATCCCCTTTTTTTAATTAAGATTTAAAAGAAATTAAAAATTTGTATAGCCTTCCATTACAATCCAGACAGTATTTTCTTGAAGAGTTGTTACTGTATAAGCTATTATAATATGAAATTGATAGCAAGAAAGATAAAATCACAGATGTAGAGCATCAAAGATCCCTTTGGTACCCTCTCCACTTAAAGCTAACAGGATTCTGTTTACTATCCAGACTTCACATCTTTAAAAACATGTATCAAAGCAAGGTGAACTTTAGCATTTCTGATATTGCCAGTAGGTAACTGCATCACAGAAGAAAAACGTATGTGTTCCTTTATCATCTCTCCTCCTTCACTCAAATGCAGGGACACTGTTGTAGTATTCTCTGAGATCAATAGCAAACTGACTATCTAAACTAAACTGTTGTTTAAACTAAAAAAGCATCTCTAGAATGCTTTACCATTAAAAGGTATATGCATTCATTTTATACTGAGGATTCTTAGTCACACACATCTTCTGTAATTAAAGTACTACAGTTATTTACTATTTTGTTTGTTTTCTCATGCAGAAATTGAAGTTTCAAAGGACAAAGACAACTAAAATTTCAAATATGCACGTATTATGACCTGTGCCCTTGGCATAAGTGATTGTGGACTGTAGTAACAAGAGGAAAGAAGCTTTTTATTAAAAGTACTATTTTGTTCACCAAAGAATGTATCGACCAAGGAACAGCCTCTGAGTCTAGTTCAACACAAACTGGCTGTATGACACAAAGACTTTAAAAAAGTCAGCTAGAACAGGGATAAGGCCATTAGAAATGTTTACAGACACTGGAAGTTCAGGGCTACCCACATTGACTAAGGTTTTAGTCCCCTACGGTTCCAGGAACAGACATCTGCACAACAGACTGCCCACTATTTAGTTTTCCTATCCGCTACAGAGGAAAACAAACACACTCTTCCCCCAGATACTTCTGTTTCATTTTCCAGAAGTAAAATACTTACATCAGGCTTTCAACCTGAATTGCTGCTGTTCTACTGACAGATCATCAGTTCCTAAACTAAGAGTTACAACACAGTCTCAATGTTTTAACAAGTGTTCTGTTCCAAATGACACCCCCAACCATCTCATGAATACAAAACAAAATGGCAGCAGACTGACAACTAGGTAGGGCAGTCCACTTAAGTGTGTTCCTATTGCAAAGAAGTGTCTAGGTTCTCACCTTTCTCATGTGCCTGGTCCAAAGAGTGCCTGCATCTGCTTTAGATCTTTTTATCATTTCACAATATTGTTAAAAATTAACTTTGAGGAATCAAGAAATAAATTAGGAACCAACACACTCCCATGTATACTTTTTACGTAGTTTACTTTCAGTGATTTTTGTGATACAATTTTTAATATTACAATCTTATTTTTCAGCTTACTTGAAGTACAGTACAGAAGACAGTATGAAACTATGCATTTGCCTTTTGAAAATTCTCAGCTGCCTGAGTTTGTACCTAACACAATACATTTAACACATATAGTCACGTAAGCTTTCTAGAGCAACCACTTTTTAAAAGGTGTCTTTCAAAAGATGTCAATGGTACATCATATACAACTGCAGTGTGGCTCAGCAAGTTCTTGAAGCACTTTCATTAGGCATGAAGAAAAGCAGAAATTTTTCTTTTTCCCCCAAGTGACAATTTTAAACGTGCTTTCTTCTCTGTGCAGTTACCCACAACAGTATCACTAAAACTCATATTTAAAAATATTTATTCTATAAATGCTTTATCACTTTTTCCTAGGGAATGAAATTACTTTTAGCACAGAAGATAAGCATTCATGAAAAGCCACTAAGTATTGAAAATCAGAAAATTCAACACTATGCAGCTTAATTGTCAAGGTTGTACTGCTCTACAAAGTTAGTTAACAGAACAGCTTCTTTCCATTTTGAGAAACAAGGGTACCTGATGTCAAAATATTAAAACTCTCTCATAACTAATAGCACAGGTTTAGTATTAAAGAGAAGGTCTAAGTCTCAGGGTATATCTTCCTTTGAAAGCATTTATTGATCTTTCCTTCACAGCATTGCGCACCATTTCTGTAAAGCAACACTTTTGAGAATGGTGATGTAAGCACCGAATAAGTCACAATGACAAGTGGGTAATAAATAATGACTGACAGACTTTCCCTAAGAACAGATGACTGGTCTCCAAAGGATAAGGATAATCCTAGAGTGGCAAAAAAGGGTTATTGTAGCACAAAACCATCACAATTTCTGGAAATCTGTAGAGGTCTAAAGTAAGTTAAAAAATGTGAAAGAAGAAAGAATTACCAGACTGTAAAAAAAACCCAAAAAACTGCAGCAGAGTAAAAAGGAAAAACCCAAATAAATTAGTCCAAACAATTATAAACCCACAGTCACCTAGCTCTGTCAAATCAAACATAACAGGTTAAACCCAAGGTCTACAAAATATTATATTTCTAGGCACAATAATCCTTCCTTTGTGCTGGTACATCAGCCAGGGAACACAAGCTGAAAAAAAACAAGACAAAGCTATGCCAGGCAGCTTAATACACATACTTAGATGACAAGTACTTTCCACTACAGCTTGACCTTAAACATATATTCTCCTTTGCAAAGTATTTCAGACAGGGATCATACAATCAAACTAGATGACAAGAACTGTGGCATTTTGGTGGGAGGTAATGATCATAAGCAAAATCATCATCGATGTTTTAACTACAAAGAAAAAAAGTACATGGGCTGAACAGGACATTTCCTTCTAAACATCTGCAGTGGCTGCTCTGTCACTTCTTTGCCTAGTCTTGGCAAATTACGCCAGCAGTCAGTAGACCAAGAAGTTGTAATTCATCATCTCAAATACTGTAATCTACATTTATCACTACTTTAATTGGGTTGAATCGTAATTTTCTAGCTTTACTGCAAGAAAATACACCTTCATTTTTTTCTAAATAGGCAACATCTCAAAAGTTAGTTTAATATTAAATCCATCTCTCAATGCCAACCAGATCACGCACGTAACAGATCACCTGCATTTGTTTTCATTAATATACTGTTTCAATAAAAGATTTTCTAAGCAAAATTCTCACTGATCTGAATGTCATTTTTTTTCTAATCAGAGTGAACTGTGAAGAAGTTCCACTGAAAATACAAAACCCATACATACAATAACTATTTGAAGCAGAAATTTATACTCCCTTTTTCAAGGCCACTTTAAAAACTGTAACAATCCACTCTGACCATATTGTAGAAAAACCATCAACACTTGTTTTACCATTAAAAATAATCACTACTTCATAAAGAAGCTCATTAACAAAAGTGAAACAACACACACCCCCCACCCCGATATTTAGGATTAACAACACTAATGCAATCTGCACAAGAATTAAGCTTGACTTAGGGTTCCAGATCAATTTAAAGTCATTTTGACCCCATTAATAATTCGTTTTTCGCCAGCAGAAAACAGTTGCCTTAGTAAAAAAAAATGGGACACCTTTTAAATTTGTGATCTTTTTATGTTAATGGTAGTAAAGATAATATTACTCCAAAACAGTTGCTTCCTCCAGCAACATTTCAGTACATAAAACCTCATGGCAAAAAGTAAAGTTGTCATATAGCTAGAGGCTACAGATTGCCCATAAAACAGAGAGACGCAAATCAAAGAATTTACCCAGTACCACTCCTGAAGTATCTCACTTCTTAATTTAATTTTAAATTGACCTCCATCATAAAGTATAACCAGATCTCAAATACCACAGGAAGTACTTTATGATGTATTATTTACTCCACCAAAATTCTTATCACTTGTTACACAGAAAATATGGTCTTCCCAAGTTTAAAGCTGGCACATTTATCTATCTACTGTTCCAAACCAACTGCATGTGGGCAGTCATGTTTTACACAAATCATTAGAGATACAGGAATGTTTTGAATGGCCATCAGTGGTTACATCATTAACTATAATTTACTGCAATGACTTATGATTTTCATTTCATACAAGTGCATTAAGAGTGTGTTCTACATATACATTAACACTCCCCATCATAAAATAAAGCCATTTAACTTTTCACCGAATGACTTTTATGATGCTGTTACAGAAGAAACTAATTGTAGTTAAAGCATTTACTTTTTAAAAGGGCATGCTTTTTTTTAATTGTAGCGTATGATATTTAAATGGCATCATATGTGTGCGAATGTGCAGGTATGGGAGCACAGGGAACCTACATATTCAATACTGAACCCATCCAGTAAGTCCTGCAGCAAACACAATAAAAACTTATTTGCATATTAAGCTGTAATGAGGTAAAAGAAATCTAAATTGTAAATGAGCTTTGGAGACAAATCAATGCTAATGAACAACAATTACTTCAGTCACTGTGCGAATTAAAACAACATCATTAATAAAGGTTAGGTGTTCTGCTGGTGAGCACCTTTTTAGTCTGGCAGATCTTGCAAAACCTAGTTCAGGAGAATCAGCAAGCACAAAGTTTGAAATTATTTGTTTGAAGTGGAGCTTCAAAAGAAAAGACTTCAGGAAAGCCTACAGAACTCAGAAAATCCCAACCAGTTCTAATGAATGCCCTCAATGCCTGGTGAAATTTCACCAGATAATGACAAAAGAACATACAAACATAAAAAATTACTCTCAGAACTGTGTATTTTATTCCCTTTCTTGCATGTAAAACAGTCAGTAAAAAGAAAAAAAAAATATCACAATGTTTCCTTAAAATTGTTTGAGCTAAAAGTAAGTCTAAACATCCTGATCTTCACCTAACATTCAAAATCAGCTGCAGGTAACGACTGTGTAGGGAGAAACTACAGAGGGCACTGTTGTATCAGTTTTCAAGAATTACAATGGTGACAGGGCTGAGGAACAGAAGACTTGTCAGGAAAATAAATAACTAACTGAAGAAAGAATCCGGAGTTAGGAGAGCATGCAAATGCATTAAACCTAAAACAATAATAAGGCAAAAAGACTGAAGCTGTATTTCTGAAGGAAAATGGACTGAAAAAAAAGTTCACATAACAGGCTGTCAGGCTGATACGAGCATTGCAGCGCACGCATCTGGCATTTTCCTTTGTAGTATTTCCCATGGAAAAGGTAACTAATCATAGCACCGCCTTATCCTTTGCAAACAGCAACCTATTACTGGCATCCCACTCATAATCAATATGAAAATGAGTGATGACTGTTATGCAATTCTTCTGCAGGCAGAATTTATCAGCAAAAAGAACATCTCCATACTGTATGGTGCTTTTACACTGCAAAAGGCCAGGTCCATTTTATCCCTTTTCATTAGGACAGTTACAAATCAATAATTTCTGGTTTGAAAATGCTAACAGTTGTACAATATAAGCCAAATTAAATCCCAGCCTTTCCAGAAGAATTACCTTTACACATACAGATCAGGTAAGTGTCCAGCAGCCATGCAATCACTGCAAGTATGACATTCATGTAAAACAGAGCGTTGTTAAATAAGTCAGCTTAAATAACTCTTTGTAAGTAATTGTGTAAGAAAGCCAAAATAATTCTTTGTACACAAAGAATGGTCTAGAGACAAAAATATTTCTTGACAATTTTGATGTTTTACTATTTATATGAAAGCTCACCTTTTACGAGAACCCTACATTTCATTAAACACTAATAAATTTTAAAACACAGTATTGCTGCTTAATAAGAAATATGAATAATATAAAGCAGCTAGTTACCTCAGCACAGAATAACACTTTTTTTTTTTCCCACTTTTATCCCTAAAATCATGATGAAGATGCCAAGTAAGAAAACAAAGTACTAAAATATGATAGAGATAGTACCATCCATTTAAATTACATTGAAGAGAAGAAAGGTAATGTTCTTTTTCAGTGCGCTGGTAAAACCCACAAGCAGCACATTTTGCAGTACTATAGGATAAAGCAAAGGATTTTTATGAATATTGACTCAAATTCATACTTAAAGAGGAAAGGCTACAAGGCAGGTACTTTCAAATTAAATTGGGCAATGACTCCCTAATAAGACAAAGAATAAATGTTTCCCAGAAAGTTTTCTACAACCATGCAAATGCATGAACAAAAAAATAATAAATGAATCAAAATCAGAATGCCTGTGGATATTCGCTTACATCCACATGCATAAGAACAGTGATGGAAACTGTGGAATAACTGTGTGTCTAATCATGCACAGACGGAGGTAATACATGAAAGAAAGCTGCCAGAGAAAATTAAAATCCAAGGTTTTTTTAAATTGCAAAATCAGACAAAACAAACGTTTACAAAGCAATACCCTGGTTCCTTCACAAACACAGAGACCTGAAATTGCTTCTAACTGACTTAAATCAGTGTTTCAAGCAATTTGCCAGTAAAAGATAAATGAAACAAAAAACCATGTCATGCAAGAAGTGGGTCTCTTCCAAGTTTCACCACCTTTATCTTCCACACAGGCCTTGTATTTACTATATTAAGTGGAAGAGTTCATTAAATTTCAACATCATACATGAATATGTGGCTTTAGCCTTATTTTGTTTTTAAATCATAGATGCTTTTTAATTGCAGAACATACTACCAGGCTGGTAACCTGTGCAGCTCTTTCATACTTCTTTTGAAGTGTGTCTGATTGCAGGCAGGCAGGACACATGCACGTAAACAAAATTTTGTTGAAGACACAGTATTAATAAAAAAAGCCACCTTAACCTATTAAATATACACTATGACACTAGGCTAAAACAGGTGAGATCTCAAGTTAAGATATAGGATTGTTCCATGTAAAACTTAACTGCATTTTAATTCAGAAATGTTACAGCTCATTCCTACAGACATACAGTTGGATGCAGCCAGGGCTGTTACTGAGGCTGCTGAGTCTATGCATGTCACTTAAATAAAATTCAAGCCATGAGAAAAGGTTTTGATAACATTTACAAAATTGACTTAAACATCCTAATGTATTTTTTCATTTAACTACAATACTGCATGCCAAAATGTTAACAGATAACTCTCTAAATATTCAAGGTATTTAACAAGTTATTTGAGGTTCCTTTCTCCCCATGCAATACAGCACATTAAAACCAATTTTACTACATAATTTATTCAAAGCTTGATTATGAGCAATAGCTGCGAGAAGAAATACAGCATTGTTGATTCATATACAAGCATTTCACTTAACTACATTGGATAATAGCAGTGCTCCTAAAGGAGTATAAAAGCAAAGCGATTAGAAGTCATTACTGTTAATTAGCATTCACTTTACATTGATAGGGATGAACCTTTCTGTGCTGAAAAAAGGGAAAGCTTTTATCTGAAAGTCTGTCAAACCCGGTCAAGGTAAGCACAGAAAGTAAAGTGTCAGTGACCAGTGAGTTGAATTCAAAACAATAACAGAAAAGCAAAACAAAATTTAAGGATGTATCATCATCCAATTAGTGAGACTCAGTTTTTAAACAGGAAAAGGTTTGAAGGGAATGAGTAAAACTGGAAACTCATACTTCACATTCTGCAATCTCACCGATAAAAGGAGGAAATGTGTGTTTATCAAACTTGCTGCGAGTGCACAGTTCATTGGGTGTCCTGTAAACAATGCCTGGCTGCCCGTTTACAAATGTATGTGAGAATCCTGCAACCCAGAACATCATATTCAGCAGGCAAGGTCACACTAGAGATGCCCTGGAAATGAGAAATTAGGAAAACCTGGCAATCAGAGGTTTAAGGCTGACTAGAACAAGCCCTCGGGCTTGCTTACCTCTTTCACCACCAGCCTGACTGTCTCTGCTTATTCAATATTAACACAACAAGTCTGAGAGTGAGTGAAAACAACTCCAACAACACCTAACAGGGAGAAATACAGTGACTTTTTTTGTTTACATAAAGCTCAAAATTTCTCATGTTAAGAAACTAGACGCCACGCAAGATCTCCTGGAAAAGATTGACTCTTCCCAAGCAGTTCAGATGAAACACAAAGAATGCCAGGCATCCTGTTGATTACAAATTTCCTTGTTCCCATCTCATTTTAAAATTCAAGCTAAAACAAAACATCTAAACAAAATCCTACCTTGTGAGTGGGATGAGATACATAATTATTCTTACATAGCTTAAAGCAATACAAACTCTGCAATTACTTCTTGTCCTCTTCCTTTCATTCATGTTTTTTATTCACTGCTGATGACAATGGTCACCCCTTGGCTGGAGAAATCTATGGAGCTCTACTCCAGAATTAATTAGAAGAAAAAAACAAGAAGTTGATTTTAAGAAAATAAAGTTGTCAAACATCAAGTGCAAATGGACAATTCAAATTCTCACTACTAAAAATCTGATAAAGACAGAGTAACTTACTCTATGCTACATGAAAAACCTGATGTATTGTCTCAAATATTAGTTTTACTTTATGAAGAATGATTATTTATTTTCACTGTAAATAGTAATATAATACAAATCCTACAAGTTCCTATTTATCCTTCATGTCTAAAGAGAAAATTACTTATACTAAGAGTTACAGTTTCAAAATGTTCATGTAGTCAATATGAGTGGCAAAAGTTCCTAAAAAACTAAGTTCCAGTGGTTCCTCTATCACTGCTCTCCCCTAAGTGGGTGATGAAGATTATTTTAGAATGCTTTTTTCAATACTGATGTTGTAATTTCACTTGCTGTATATAAACTCCATACTTGATAACTTACTAAATTAAGGGAAACACTTCATACAGTACAGAAGATAAAGCAAGAAACTTGGAAGAGGACACAACTGACCACTGAATCTTAGAACTCAAATAAATTATCTTGTATTGGTTTGTGTAGCCTGGAAGCTGCTACAACTACTGCCCTAAGCAAAAGGTTTAACCATAATTCCAGGTGACACAGAAAACAATCCAACAATCAACCCAACTTCTGTAAGGGCTTGGATAAAACACCAATGTAGTATCTGGATAAGATAATAATTACATCGAAAGCAGTTAAATAAAACTATATTGAAAAATATGTCAGAGAGATTCTTAACACCACCTCCATCATGCTCAAATCCTTCAAGTACTAAAGGAAAAAGAAACAGTTTCCCCATCTATTTCCTAGTTTTAAAGCCACTATGATAAAACCCTGAGGGATAATTCAGATACCTAAGAAAATCTAGTGCTTAGATGCTTTGCTGGAAAAGGCTTTGAAACACAAAGCGACAAACATGAACAAATGAGGGTATCAGTAAACGCTATTCAGTAACATGGGGAGTAGATTAAATCATGGCTTCGAAATATGTCTCACAAAGTGAGACATATTCCCCTATCAGGAGTAAATATTCTCCTATCAAGGAGATGACTGCATAGTAAGATAAATTTAGATATCACAGAAATCTTCTGAAATGTTTTACAACATAGGTTGAATACAGAATCTAAACCAGGACATTAGGCAACTCAAAAATAAATTTCCTTCACACATAACAATCTTCTGTTCTGTGACAATAAAATTAGCAGGTTTATAGGCACCAACAGTCAGTAGCACTTCTCTGAGTCCCCTGAACTAGAACAGGACTTTTGTCCTGAGTTTATCAGCACTGTGGGGAAATACTTAGCTTTATAAAACTCTTGCTGTCATAACACTGTTTTCAAAAGATTGAATACTCTGAATCCATACCAGCTCTTCAAACAACTTTTGGTTTTATTTTTATTAAAGCAGTACTTGCACTATAAGTACTCTTTACAGACTGAAGGCACACGATGTGATTTTGATCTAGACACATCTTTCCTGTATTTTTGGGCCCAAATCATTTGACAGAAAAATAAAGCTATGTTAGTTTGACCAATGTTTTGAAATTACATCCCACTCAAGGAAGCATTTGGACAAGGCTTCCACAGAATTCCTCCCCTCCCTTCAACAGAATGCAAATTGAGCTCTGCTTTAAAACTATTCACATACTGCTTTAGGAGTAGCTTTTTTCCACTAGATTCACTGCAATTAAGGCTTACATAGCAAAGCTGCTAAACTGCAGTTATAAAATAATGTGACAAAATAAAACCAGAAAGCCTTCACAGGTACTGGTAACACACAAAAGAAAACCTTCTATGTCTTTTTCTTAAAGCTAAAAAACAAAGACTTAAAGCTGCAGTAGTTTATGAACCACTGATTATTTTACAATGCTGCATCAGAATATGCCAGATTGCTACTGGAACTTTTGCACCAGAATTTCATACATAGGCTTGACTGTAGAGACACGGTTATCCGAACTCTAACACAGGCAGAGTATATTGCAAATATTTATGTCTTTCAAAGATCACATGATGGAATTAGTATTGCTATACAAGAAAGAAATAGTTATTTAGTTCCAGACAACTTGATAAGATCTTTTTCAACTGTAGTTCTAATTATCATGTAAAAACTTCCAAAGCAGAAGTTGTCAAGATTTAACATTAGCATTAATTTATGTCAGGCATCCACTTCTCCAAAGACAGCAAGAATCGAAAAGAAAGTATCATCTTAATTGCCACTAATCTGCCCATTTTTAATTAAATTGATCAGTAATTTATTATCTTGCCCAGCGGCAGAAAGCTGTTTATGCAGCTTTAAGAGACAGCATATACTAGTCCTTCTAATTTGCAATACTATCACGACTCAAAAATAATTTAAAAATGCTGTGCCATATTTCTTCCAATTTCTGTACCACATACACATTTTCCATTTAAAATCTCTGTGAGGCACTCTAGAGCATAATTATAGAATCACAAAATCATTTAGGTTTGAAACAACCCTTTAAGACAAAGTTCAACCATAAACTTCCAACTGCCAAGCCTACCACCCTGCGCGCCACATATGCATGTCTTTCAAATACCTCCAGGGATCTGCCTCTTCCCCAAGCAGCCTATTCCAATGCCTCACAACTTATTCAATGAAGGAATTTTTCCTAATATCCAGTGATTAGGCTAGACACAACTTAAGGCAGTACAGCTCATATGCATTGTTTTTGTCTTTTGTAGTCTCATACTCCAACACAGCTATACAATACTTTAGAGGAACGTGATTTCCCCATCCAAAAATAGTTGGAAAATACAGCATTTGACTCCCAGCACAGTTCTGCACTCAAACCACATTCTTAGGTCTTACCCGCTAGTTAATTTTAAATTAATAATTTTACATATGAATAAGTAACAGATTCATGTTTACAAAGCGTAAGTGTAAACAAACAGAACTGCCTAGATGTTACTTTCCGTACACTGATATGATCTCATTTCAGTAACCAAACAATGTGAAACCACAAACATTTTATTTACATATAATTTTCAGTCACCTTTTTTGTGACATATACTAAACACCTGTTACAAGTGTTATGTTTAAATAGGAACAAGGTTTTAGTTTGAAATGGGCATTAATAATTCTAATTTACACTGGGGGAAAGGAACAAACTCACACTACATATATTTACAGTGCCAGGAAGAACAAAGAGATAGAAATAAAACCTGGAGAAGTGTTCCATTTTTTTCCCCTTAAAACTCTCCTTAAAAACTTATTTTTGTTCAGCATACCTTGACAAGTTTCAAGAGGTAGTAAAGGTCTTCAACTTCATCTTCCTGACATATAGTATATACTCTTCCAGTATTTACACTGGTACCCTTTATGAAACCACGATAGAGTGGCAAATCCAGTGCCTCAGCATACAAATCAATGGCATGGTGCCCTACTGTCTGATACATATAGCTGTCCAGTTCATCAGTCTGTCCTGCAATGATTAAGAAACAATTATATTAAATACATTATTCCAGTAATTACAGACAATGACAATACTACAAAGAACTGAGAAAGTCTAAATGCTAATATTTTCCAGATCACAAACAGATGCTTTGTGACAATACCTCTATAAACATGGAAAGAAAAAAAAAAAACCACATTATTTCTCCACCCAACAGACATATGGAGAGGAAGACATCTTCCTACATGGAAACTGCGGTGTCTGTTTTTTCTTTAGTATGCCTCCCTGCTTCATCCAAAAATCTTGTCCAATTCTGCTCCTATTTATATGATAGTTTTAATTGTAACACAGTTCAGAGGCACAAACTCAGATGCATTTCAACATTGAGCAAGACATTTGGAATGTCCTACAACACTGGGAATAAGCAATAGGTTGTCAACGTTTCCAAAAGCTTTACCGTTATCACTGTTACCAAAAAAGAACAGGAGATAGTACAACTTCGTTCTACTTAAGCAAAACAGTTCTGTTTTGACAATGCTTAATATACAGAAAGAAAAGGAAACCCGAAATAAATTCTCAATACAGCATTATTGATTAAATTGCCACTTTATTTATTAAAAGCTGGCACAGTTCGGTATTTTAATGTTAATTTATAACATTAACTGGAACTTTTCTTAATTTACACAGACATATCAAGTATCTTTTCACATATCTTTTCACATCTATGTAGTAAACCTTGGGGAAAAAAAAAGGCCTGTAATATTAAGCAAGATAACTAATTTGTGATATAGCAATTACGTCATGTTGCTTTTGCTTACAACAGGCAAATCCAAACCCCTTAATCACAACTCTTCTGGTCTAGGTTGGTTAGATGTTTTAAAAGAAACCTCTGGTTTTCAACATACACAAATATGACAAGGTCTTTAAACTGCTATTCGTCTCAGAATACAGTTTTATTAACTGAGACTCTCCAAGCAAAAGTGGTGCAAGATAAAATAAAATGAATGGCAAAGGATCCACTATTGCCTGAAGCACCTCAATTAACTTTCCACAAAATTTCCAACTACACATAAAAAGAGCATTTAATGATTTTAATTACAATATTCCACATTTCTGTTGTGGATAAATTAGTTTAAAAACAACATATTTTAACAAGATTAGATGAATATGCCCTAGCTACTCAGAAATTATTTCTGTTCTCCCTAGCATTTGCCAGTTCCATCCGCAAATCATTTGTGATGGCAGCTCTCTTCTTCCCCTTCTCTGTATCCTCCTAGTTAACTAGTATCATATCTAACTGTTTAACGTATGTTGAACAGTTAATCTTCCTACACTGAAATACATTCTGCCCTAATAATCAGGAATCAGGTCTCTTCAAGTCTCATTTCAAGTTCAATTTGCTCACCCCCTCACCTCACCACTGATTCAGACTGAGTTTCTCACTTTCTCTTTCACAGAAATAATTCTAGGTGCAGCGTGTGAGGAACTGACCAGAAAGCTAAGAGGGAAGAAAAAAAAAGAAAAAAAGAAGGGCAACAGGGTCAACTTCAACCCAGATGAGTTTCTCAAACGAGTTCCCAAGTGCTGGACTACAGAAGGAAGATACACAAGGCTGAAAAAGAACAAGCAGCAGCGAAACTGCAGATTTTTGGCAGCTGGAATAGTTTATGACAGTTTAAAGCATTTCTGCAAACACAGTATTTGTTTTGTTTGATTAATTCCTCTACCACCTTTTATTATTTTTGCTACCGAAGTCACACAACCCTTTAATTAAGCACCAGGAATATTCTCCTCTTCTCAAATTGTATAGGCCTTTCTTTTACTGATCATCTTCTTCTTCTGGATTTTGTTTGTTTTCCCCTTTAAGGAAAAATATGTTTAATACATTCCCATACCATTTTCTTCTTCCTAACTCATTTAAAATTTCTAGATTGCCCTCCAATATGCAAAACTATATGAAAGCACATAAAGGAGCTCAATTCAGGCACAGCTGTACTTCCACTGTTTTCCAACATAAAATAAAAAAATAGCACCTGTAAGAACTGGGGGTTTCATACCTGTGTTTTCAGCAGGTCTTAAATTGGCTAGAGCAACAATCTGATGCCCAGCAGCAACGCACTGCATCATATTATAGCAGCTGTCCTTCCCACCACTGTAAGAAAAGGAAAATAGTGGCAATTAAATGTACCAGAGTTTTAGCCCTTTGTGATTTCAGCCTAACTACTTACAAATTAACATCATCAAAACTGGTTACAAATTACCAAAATTTAAAGAAAACTGCAAAATATTACCACTAGAAAAATGATTATTTCACCACACAGTGTTGAATAGTTTAGTGCCTGCACACAGTACGCATAAAGCACATATGCAGTTCTCTCTTATATCTGAGGTTCCATGAAGAACAGACACTTGCACTTGAATCCCTCCAGAACAAAGGCTGTCTTCTACTCCAGAGATCAATTACTCTGCAGTCATTACTATGTTACTTGGATTAAAAACAACAGTTGCTGCTCCAGAGAGTTACCTGCACTAGCAATATTTTTGAATGAAGATTGTCACGTTACGAATAACATTTATCCTTTGTGAGATACTTTGCTGGAAGTTTCAACATTGCAAACATTATCTGTTCTCAACAGCTCTTAACTACTACAGACAGTTGCCTCTACACTGACCACTCACATTTTTACTGCCTATTCTTGCTGACTGAAAACAAACAAAACCCAAACACAACAATATTCTTCTCTGAAGTCAAAAGCTGATACTTTAACAGAGAGAATACAATTAATTTTGACATTCATTCAAGACTGGAACATTTTCCATTGAAAGCGTTCCATCATCAGTGAGGAAAGAATCCTTCTCTCCTGGTGTAACTGAAATACAGTATTTTTTATAAATATTAATCTCCATCAAAACAAGTATTACAGCCTAACAATAAAACTAAGAGCACTCCAAAATTCAGACTGCTTACAAAATCCACATTCAGGCTCACAGCTTTCAAACTGTAACTGTAGGTGGAGATTCTGTTAAGCTTCTTTAAATGCCAAGGCATAAAAACCAGTCCAGGGTTGTATCTGGAACAGAAGTCTCAACCTAAGTTGTAAAAATACATCTTGTCTTAGTCAGAGATGTGCACAGGGGAGAAGAAAATACAAGTAGACCCTTCTGCAATGGACCACTGGTTGGTTCCCTTATAACTACTCCACTAACAAACTTTCTCAGCACTTCCAATGTCAAGTTCCCACTTTTACCCAGCCCTCTATGCAGAAACTTGAGCATGCATTGAAGAAAGTAGCCATACAGATACTCCCCTCAATTTCAGCTTTTATCCATAATACAATTCTGCATGCTGACCTTAATTTATTGCATAATTGAACCCTAAAGTGCAAACAGTGTAAAGAATATTGCATGCTTTTGTACTGTATAGGTTTTCATGCTTATGTATACTATACGCATTTACCATAGAACTAAATGTAAACATAAATACAATAATATCACAGTATCACAGTAATCATGAGACTGGAAAAGATGTGAAAGATCATCCAGTCCAACCTACAACCAACCAAGTAAACCTAACGTCTGACATCTAGATCGTGCCACTCAGCATTTCATCCAGACTAACCTTGAATACCTTCAGAGACGGCAACTCGACCACATCTGTGGTCAGCCCATTCCAAAAATCGGATCACTCTTTCAGTGAAAAACCTTTTCCTAATGTCAAGTATAAACCTCCCCCAATGGAGCTTAATATTGTGACCCCTTGTCCTGTCTCCAATGTCCAGAGAGAAAAGACCGACCCCTGCCTGACTATAACCATCTTTTAGATAGTTACAGACAGTGATAAGGTCACGAGATTCCTAAACTGAATGTACACATTATTCTCATGCACACCTACAGCTTTCTTCTAATCTATATAAAGATAACTTTAAAAGTTTAAATCATATTTTGACTAATTCTGGGTACTCTGCTTGATAACTTGGAAATGTCAATAGCATTCACTGTGTAAAGTACAATTGCAGGCTTAAAAGCATCATGAGACAAAGGTTCTTTTCTTTCTGAATTACTTCAATCTAAATAATAAACGCCTCTTATTAATTCTTATTTCAACTCCAACTTAAAAAAAAAACTATATGAAGGTACCTAATTGCCTATCTTGTTTACAGCATTAAAATATTATTTTTAAATCAAAAATTAAAAGCACAGTACAATAAATAAACAAATTTAAGTTAAAAGATCAGTAAGACATATTAAGACGAAACTACATTCAGACTTCCCACATTTGGCCACGTTGCTTGACTGATATTCGTAAAGTACTCACTGGATCACATGCTACTGTCCTGTTATTTATTGCCTGTATTGTTACCATAGCCCTATAAACTAACCTTGCCAAGGAACAAAACATAATAGTGCCTACCTACAAGGCCGCCTAATCTAGCTCTAAAACATATGACCGTTACAAGCCAGACAGCTCACATTGTGGGAAGGTGGACTCCACACCATCCCAAACTGGCTGTTATCTAAGATATTACAATAAAAAATAATAGAGAACGAAAAGGGAAAAAAAAATACTTAAGAGTGATGAAGACAGGTAAAGAGGTAGTCTGGGGACTCAATTCTCATCATAGAATAAAAATTACAAGGCCCTTTGTAAAACCCTGTACGAGTTGGTGTTTTGATTATGTTGTTTATTAGCAGTGTCAAGGCTTATAAACAAAATAGTGTAAAGGGAAAAAATGGTAACCATAAAGACAGTCGTCCATAAAAGACTTCCAAGAAAAATTCCTCTCTATTGAGAAATGCAACCATTTACAGTAAGAAAATTCTACAGAAATTAAAGATTTTAAAGGGTTTTAAAACATCATATTTCAGGTAGAAGACTGGCTTTAAAACATCTGCGATTTAGCACAAAATACAATACAGAGTTTATCCCATAAATACCACCTTAAAGTAAGACTATCAACTTTAAGTGTAGCCAATGTTTTAGAAGAAAAATCAACAGGCTAAAGTAGTTTAATCCTGACATTTTCTAATGTAAGAAGCACTTCTCAAATACTTTTTTTTACCCCTCTGATCTTTGAGGCTAGCTCTGTTACAAAGATCTTAGACACTTTGATGTCTCTTTAAAACTCTTCTTAAAACTATTACTGCAACTAAATACATCCTTGTAAAATTGCCCATTAAAATAGCAATTGTGTTAGAAACCTGTTCTTAGGATTTTATTTCATCCTGCCTGTTAAACACATTCCTCTACTTAGAGGATATCAAGATAAATAAACCTGAGAGACAAAAATCTTATCTGTAAAAAAAGAAAAATCTCCAAAGTTTTTCTCTGTAATTAGGCAAGTCTTGAAAAATACAGCTAATATTTGCTGTATTTTTCCCGTTTGGATGATACTTGGAATCATTGCACCCAAACCCCAGTTTCAACGAAGTCTAGCAACAGACATTGCCTGAGTGAATTTAATACAGTCAACATTAATGTTTCAGTAAATATTCTATAAAAAAAAATACCAAACCAACTCACGCCACACACATCTGCTCAATCTCTTTCCATGTACAGGCTTCCTAGCTAGATGGGTTTTAGTTAACTATTACTTTTCAAGAGCAACAGAAAATATGTCTATTTCAATGCGTCGTTGGGAAAAGACACTTCCAGCAGAATGGCAGAAGCTGACCAAAAGCCTCGGGAGGAGTGGGAGCAGGTGCTGCAGCAGCCCCAGCCAAGGCTGTGTCCAACTACTTAAATGATTGAACTTCGTATTTTTACATGAACAAAATGAAACCTCTTCAAAAAAACCCACGCGGAAGAAAATAGCCTACCAGTAAATCTATGCAACGACAGCTCAAGATATTTATAAGGGAAAAGCGTCTGGGAATTTAACCGGAAAAGAGCAAAACTCCCCTGATCGCAGGGCATGAGGGCCCGGGAAAACCCACGACACCGGGGAACAGGCGACGGGGAAAATTATGTTTGGTGTTCAGTTCCCATTGTTACTGTGGTTACATTTTTTTTACAAGCCACTGGTAGCCTAAACCAGAGCACCGGCTACGGACACCAAAAGGCCGTGAGGCCCGACCGCGAAGTGCAAGGGAGGGGAAGAGGGGGCGGGAAGAGTCGGGCCGGGCGGGAGGAGCCGGGGCCGCGGCAGCTGCGGGCGGGACTCTCGGGCCTCTGCCGTGTGGCCTCAGCTTCTCCCCGCCCTCCCTCTGCGTGCGAGATACAGCTCGCTTGCTCGGGCAATCCCTCAGCCAGTTACCTGATTAAGGCCACTACTCTCATGTCGCTGCCGGACCAGGAGCACTAACGAGGCAGCTGGAGCCCGCAGAGGGAAAAGGGCCTGGTCCACCCGGCTGCTCCGCTGCTGCCGCCTCCTTTCGGCAGACCCTCCTCCCGGGGCAGGCCAGACACTGCCTGAACGACCGTGGGCCAGTTGAGCCGCGGCTGCTCCGTACTCGGCGAAGCCGCACTGTTAAAACCGCTGCTCCACCACCCCGTTGTGGCTAGGGAGCCGGAAGCGGCGGGACTGAGGGCGGGTGTAGGGAGCGGCGCGGAGGCAGCGCTCGGGACGCCTATGGCGGGTAGGCCCAGGTGGTATCGTGAGAGGCGATTGCGACAGCATCGCTCCTGTTGCCTCTTCGTCCCACTTTCCCGTTTGTGGGCAGCAGGGCAGCCTGGCGCAACCAGGTGTGCCGGGAAGCTGCTGGGGGCGAGGGTGTTGCCTCAGCCCTTGCTATCCTATTTTTGGTGACTGACGGAGGAATGCCCAGCGGCCTATGTGAAGAAGCTGGAAAGGGATGGGGGGGGAGGTAAAAGGAAAGCGGGCGTCCTGGCTGACCAGTGCTCATCTGCGACCACAGAGTGACGCAGAATCACAGAATGTTAGGGATTGAAAGGGACCTCGAAAGACCATCTAGTCCAGGCCCCCCGCCAGAGCAAGGTCACCTAGCTCATGCCACGGATGCAACCATTAGGTGTACAGAAGACTGCAGGCTGAACTCAGCAAACACCTTACTCAGGTACCCACTCTCTGTATCCAGGCACAGTTTTATTTATCCCAGATCATAGTAGAAGCCTGTGGCTTCTGCCAACGAAACTGGGTCTGGCAGCCCCACATCACCAGTTTAAGCCATGTCAGAGAGTATCAATGGAAGCGCAGGCTGAGGGCCCCTTACTCTCCAAGCTTTGATTCAAAGGCTGCCGTATTCAAAACGGGAGAGAAGCCACTAGTGTGCTGTTGGGTGTTTCACCCTCACTAGAGCCTGATCTGCAGGATCAGCAGGAACAAGCACAGCATCTCAAGGTGAACCTTGGTGCTCCCCTGGTCAGCGTCATGCGTCCGTAATACAACCTGTAAACTGTCAGTGAACACAGATTCATGGTTCCTATTGAATATAAGAACTGATGCAGTTCACATGAAGAGTCTTGTTCCTGAAGGCTGGGGTGAAGAGTATGCTTTATGTGTGGCGAACATCAACTTAGTGGTCCCGTATAAGGTGACGTTATACAGTGCTGTACAATAATGTGTACCAGTTGGGTTTTGCACAAACCTCATGAGTAAGAAGTGGCTTGCACATAAATTGTTGGGTCTGAAGTTCCCAGGGAAAGAAAAGATTTTTACCAAAAGACACAAACATTTTCTAATTTCTAAGAAAAAAGCATTTTGTTTATAGTAATAAATGTGTCAAACAGTGAGACAAAAACATTTTCTGTACAGGTCATGAAACCGTGTGAAAGACCACTTGGGTTTTTTTGGGTTTTTTTAGTTGCTCTGAGGCTGCACATGATTTGTACAATAAGGCCCTGGAACTTGCAAAAGAGAGACAGATAATTATGGGCAGATATGAAGGTGATGATGCCCGCCTAAATATTTATATTTTTGCAAAGCTAAGAAGTGGCAATCAGTTAGAACTTCCTTAATAAGTACTTGCAACAAAGATGTAATCACAACTTGGGTTTTTCTGCATAGAGTAATTACAAAAAGACATGTTTTAGAAAGATAAATCTACTGTTCATGCTTTGGCCATCACAGGCCATACATGGGAATTACTTACAGGACAGTTGGATTTCCTCCTATTTTAGTGATGATGTCTAATTCTTAGAAAGTTTTTTCTGCTTTTGAAAACACATGATCTGAAACATGGTTACTTAGAATGTGAAATTGTGATGAAAGGGCAAGGAGTTTGGTAGGGGGTTGGTAGTTCTCTTTTTGTCTGAGAAAGGTAATGGAGGCCTGTTCTGAATTAAAACTGTAAATCTGTATACCCAGAGATTTAAGCAGAGATTATTAAGCTGTGTGAAGCAATACTCCATAGTACATGAGTTTGTAGAAAATAACCACACCTTTGAGAAACTAAAAAAAATCAGAACAAAGGTATTTGATTTATTCAGAAAAAAAGAGAAGGGGGGTGGCAGGGGTTATTTTATCACACATCACCTCTTTTCTGAGTTTGAGTCAAATATTGTTTTTATTATTATCAGAAGAAAGAACTGTGAACATGTATAAGATGCTCATTTACAATACTTAACAATGATACATAGAAAGTCTAAAAAACATATACATAAGTTATTTTGCTGCTTTGGAAAATGGAGAAGCCATAAAATCACTATTCAAATATTCAAAGACTTGTAACACTTTCCTCTAAGTAGCATTGTTGGGAGATCTGGAAAAGATAATAATTCTGAAGTCCCTGTTTTTCTCAGAGGTCTGTTATTGTTAATCTGTTCAGATACAATGTCGCTGTTTTTTCAGCAGATGGTTCTATTGCATTCAGCTTTACAGCTTTCAAAAAACAAATTTCCACTTACGAGTCAGACTTCGTGAAGTAGAAGTTACATAAGACACCACAGGACCAAAGTCTGCTTCATTTGCTAGTGAGACTGGAATCTTTGCTTCCATCTGATGAAGACATCAGTGATTTGCGCAAACAAAAAAAGTGGGATTTGGCTCCCAGATTTTGTCAAGTATGTCAAAATTGAGTTAGTTAAAGGGAGGTTCAAAACAAATCTGTGTTTTGTTACCCAAAAAGATGCTGTTTTCAAATTATTTGGAATATATGCAGTGAGAAAATCTGTTCACTCTCACTCACCTGATGAAATAGCTCTGGCATCGTGTCACTGCTCTTAAAAGGCTCTGCCATACAGTGGGCAAAAGAGAGTGCATCATCTCAAGCTGATCGCCCCAAGACATTCTGCTGCAGCCGATGAAACAATAGATCTCACTAAAGCTGCCTTTCTTCTCAGGGAAGCACTGGCTAGTTTGTACAGAAAGCCAACAACGGCTCAGCACTTCTTTCTCACCCTTTTCTGCCTAGAAAGTTGAAAATAATTATAATGAATTAATATAACTGGAGGAACCTGTCAGAGGATTTAAAAGCGCAATGCGGTGTCCCTAACGATCTGGAATACTTAATTAAGTTCTCTTATAAATGAGTTCCAAAAATAACTTACTTTCAGTAAGTTATTCTGAGAAACAGTCACTAGCGTACCTGAGCTGCAGTGCCTGTTAGAAAGGGGCCAATTATCTGGTGATTGGCAGTTAAAGGTGAACTAATGAAGTTCTTAATTAAAAGGTTTCCCATTATAATCACCAGTAAGTAACGAAATACTGCATACATAGAGCAGGCATAATGTTATAAGAATATTTCCATTTTGACACAAAGATTTTGAAAATCTTATCTTCCTTTGCTTTCTCCTACCAAGTCCGAAACAGCAATGTTGAGGTTTTCATGGGTGTAGTTGGCAACATGCCACTATTGCCCCACTTTAAAGTGTTCTTCTCTGACTCTTCTGCATCTAGCAGGTGGTGAAATATTGGCTGCTTTTGATATCTAAAGCTGTTTACATAATACAGAAAAAATATCTGAGATTTTACATGAGGATGCTTCAGTCTTTTTAACCAAAACACTGGCTGAAAAGTTCCTTTAGCTGCCTGTCATTGAACTCCAGATTTTCAGTTCACAGTAATCAGGATATTGTCAACTCTTTAATGTGATGTACCATAGTTGACTTTGGCGGGAAAATATCTGGTTTGGAAGCATGAGATGTCTTACCATTGTACTAAATTCTGAAAGAAGGACTCAAGGTCATTCAGTCTACATTCAAGCTCACTCAAGAACTTGATTCCAAATGCTGCATAATCATGCTAACAGTGCATTATGCCCAAGATGAAACATCCTGCTAAGATTGGCTTGAACACCTTTCTGCATTCTTAACCTGGTTTTGGACAGAAATCAGTGTCAGTCTCCAGACACTCACACATATGCAGCCTTGGTGATCAGTGCTGTGCTTGATGGATGACACATTGGGCCTGTGGCTTCATGTTGCTAAGTGCACCATATAAACACTTTTCAAAATATACATATAGTTAATCCTGTGGTTCCTAGTTCTGATGAGACAAGGCTTGTTATTTCTGTAAGTGATTTGACTTGTTTCCGTAAGGTTACATGTTAAAGAACTTTCTATTCTCTGTATTAGAAAAGAACTAACACGTTTTTTAGAAATAAACTTAACAAATTTTAGATTTGCCTGTGTCACAGATACAAAACAAATGTGGGGTATTCTAGTGTTACATTGAAAAAAGGTAGATCAAAGATGAGTTTACTGTAAAGAAGTATATATACAAGATTCAAAGCCACATTCCACTTGTCTAAACATAGGTGTTTCCTGTGAAACAGTGTTAACTGCTCATGAAAATTCTGAAGATGGACATTTTGGACCATTTCTGTATGTTAGAAGCTTTAACCATTCTAGAGGAAAAGAAATCCTTTAGGCACAGTAATCCTTGTAATCTGTTTATCATAAATAGCAGAAGGAACTTTTCACAGTGAGGGTAATGAAGCATTGGAACAGCCTGTCCAGGCTGATTGTGGAGTCTCTTTCTCTGGAGACATTCAAGGCCTTCCTGGACATGTTCCTGTGCGACTTGATCTAGGTGATCCTGGTGTGGCAGGGGGGTTAGATGATCTTTCAAGATCCCTGCCCATCCCTAATGATTCTATGATTCTGTGATAATTTTGAATCTAAAAGTGTAGTCTTTAATGTATTGGGAGTTAACCACTTATTTGATGGCTGCAAAACACCCAGAAAAAATGTGGTCATGGATAATAACCCATGAGAGCAGAAATAAAGTAGCTATCTAGTTAATGAGGTTAACATACAGTATCTTCTCCATCATCATGAGCTAAACCACTGGGATCTTGTAGGCTGAAATGATTCACATGTTTTTACAGAGGCACAGAAATGCAGAGAAACAACTTTCAGAGGAAAGATTCAGAAAACTAATCTGGTGCAATGAAAATCTGAAAGATATAGTGTCTTATTGTAGTGGTGTATAATGTGGAGTAATTTCTTGCTAACTGATTCTGTGGCTTGTCACTGATGAAGAACATCTGAGCAGCTTAAAGCTTCTGAAGTTCCAGTGGAATAAGCAAACAGCAGCTTTTTTGGTCCATTTGTTTCACTGCAAAAATCTTCCCATACCATAAAATATTTACAACATAGCTTTCAGTAATAAAAAGGACTGTTTTCTCTGTATTCCACCATTCCAATCATATTCAATTTTGCAAGTAGAAATAGTGTTAATAACTTTAACAATCAAAACAAATTTTTAACTGTGTCACTTTTAATATTCTTTCCATCTTACAGTCAGATTTTTCAAGAGTGAATTAATGTAGTAAGTGTGGAGCTGTTTTGACCTAATTAGCAAAGTAGTGAGCTTAATTTGAGTGATACCGATTTTACCACTGCAAAAAAAGCAGCAAATCAGTAACTTTCAATGTCCCATTGAACTTTATTACATCATATGTAGTATAAAACACTGACATAGTCTGCCTCTGATTTTGAGACCTCAAGGAAGGATGGTTGTGACAGTGCCCTTTGAAATAACATTGAAGCTTCAGCTCCCATGTCAACATCATGCTCTAATCAGTGCAGTCTGTTTTGTTGCAGGGTCTTCCACCTTGTAATTGACCCTGACATATGCTATTCACTCTACCCCTTAGCTTTGGACATACAATTCCTGTCATGGTCAATTATTAGGTGATAGAGCCTGCAACCACAAGGACCATTGCTAAAACTGTCCTACACCATAAGCCCTGAAATGACCAAATTCAAATCTAACTGGAGGGGAGGAGGGGATCTAGTCTTTGATAAAACTAATATTCTTTACACCTCTATATAGAAAAATGTCAATGTTCATAATCCCATACACTACTGAGACAAATGGTGGCAGTGCTATTTCTGAAACAGGTTAAGGAAAAGTACAAAAGCCTTACCAAACTCGACATACTCTGAAAAGAGGAAATTGTACGAGCATACAGTATGCATAAAAATTAGATTATGCTACATTTGAAAGGCAGATGAGAGTTTAAGAGTGACAAGTGGGCAAGTGCTAAAAATTGTTACTTCCTTTCCAACACTGCTTTGTCTGTATGCATCCTTTGATGATGTTTAAGCTTTGTAGTAAAGACATACTTACTTAGAGACTGAAAGACACTTTTGATGACTATGTTGTTAAGAACTGGTTTTAAACAGAAAGATGTTTTCATATTTTCCCTTTGATTCTATAATGCCTGAGAAACTGGGTAAAGACAAAAGCCAGGGCACTTGCTCTCTGGTCTCAGGGTAAACATTACCATTTTCAAGAGCAATCAGTTTTGCAATCATTGTATTACTGCAATAACATTACAGTATTGTTACAACATTAGGACAAGAACTGAGACAAGAGCAGAAGTTTATTATCCATCTGCAGAGATTTACTTGGAAGGCTGGGTTGTGAACTGTGGGTTCATTTCATAGATTCTTTGGCTATAGTCACCTATGCCCTTAACACAGAGGAGAGCCATCCCTTGTTTTTGCTGAGTAGATTTTCATTTCAATATGTTAGTTGCTTGGTTTGTGTTCTGTTTTGCTGGAATTTTTTTGGGAGGCAGTTTGTTGGTTAGGTGTTGTATTGTTTGAGGGTTTTTTTAATAAAGATGAAGGAAATGTTAATAATATATAGTGTTTTAAGTCACAAATTATTGTCTACTGGAACCTTTCACTGATCTGTTTCACTGTTGACAATTTACTTAATTCTTTTTGACCTAAGCAATCCAGCTCAGAAATAATCCTTGAAAAAACCTTCACAAATCAGCTAACTTTTACAGGTAGCAGAGGATGTAATCATCTAAAAAATGTGATTTGGTCATACATTTATTACATATCTTAGCCTGAATAGAAAAAAGCTCTAATTAACATTTAATTTTTTTAAGGCTTTTAAAATCCCATCTGTACAGCTTGTCTTAATGACGTATACATAGCATAGAAATCCCAATAAATACCAAGCACATACAATGCAAGTGCTTTTACTTTAAGTCCTGCCACTGATGAATGATGGAAGATTCTGCTGTACACCTTCTGTATTTCAATAGTATGGTTTTCTTAAGACTTGAACACCTTCTTGATGAAGCACATGGTTGTGCATTTATCTGGGAGCTGTTGCTCCAGCAACTGCTCTTATTGTGTGTGGTATTGACAAGTCAGCTTTGGAAACTACTGATTTAGCTGTATGTGACTTTACCAGTTCAGGTGTTTCGAAGACAAAAACCTGTTATTACTGAACCTATTACTGTATGCAAATACCACATCTCCACACTTTTTGAATAAAAAGAATGAAAAAAAAAAAAAGGGCTATTCTTAACATAAATGCTTTTATCTGCCCTGCACATATCATTTGATACTCCAGACATTATTTCATACAAGAGTTAATTCAGGTTTCAGCAGTCTACAGTCTGTGAAGCAAAGAAAATAACTCCTGGCTGGTTTATGGTTTAAAGCATGATTGAGTATACTAACAGGGTTCCATGAAGTACTCATTTCAATATATGTAATGTATTTTTAAAATATTTCATCTCTATACATGTCTCATCCTCTAAATAAGTGGAGCATCCCTATTGCACTTAAGAAGCAGAGGGAGTAGAGCCCCGAAATACCAAGTCAGCACCAGTGATCTGAATCTTAGAATGGAATTCTTTGGTCAGTAACTTGTTGATCATTACATGGCCATTCATGTGACTTCAGCTGCTCTTTGTTTCTCAGTGTGTAAAGTGGACATAGCTATGTATTTTCAGATTATACATGGAGCTTACAAGTGCATGAGTTACAAAATGTCATTTTAATTATAAAAAAAGAGTCTGAATTTTTCCAAATATGAGCCCCTAATGTTTGGATTATGGCAATTAATATTTTGTGTCTGATGAAAAAGATTATTTATTAATCTTAAGTAAAGATTAGCTTATTTTTAATATTTGTGTTCACGTGCTCCTGGGAAAATATACAGGGACATCACAGGCAGTGTTTAAATCTTACCACAGCAGTGGATTTTTCTCTGCTCTATCAATAACATATTTGCAGAACTGCCAGATGGGGGAAAGAAACTGCAGTGAGAAAATAATGGTCAGGTTTTTAGTACAACAAGAGAAAGGAACAGACATAAGATACATGATTTTAAAAGCATATGACTAACTTTAAACATGTAACAAACTTATTAAATAGAAGATTTACATTGATGTTTCTGCAAGAATGACTGAAAAAGGTGAAACCCTCCCCCCATATAGCTAAAGCTGACACAAGTCCTGACCAAATAAAATAAATATGTAATATAAAAATGGTAAATATTTGGATGACAAATCTTGTGGTAGTGTGGGAGTCAGAAGGTTACAATGAGCTTTGCAGTAAAGATCTCTAATAGGGTATATTCAGTTTCTTCTTCCATTATGGAGAATACTGCTAAAACGTAAAGCTCTGAAAAATTTGATTCTCCCAGGCTCCTCTGTGTAGAAGTACATTAAAAGCAAACATTTAAAGACAGCAGACTTGCAAAACCTCAGTGCATTTTTTAACCCATTTTCAGGAAGCATTAGATCAACAACAGAAATAATTGCTGTCAGTCTGTACTTTTTGACCAATAATTCTCTGTATTTTCTGCAAGAAACTTGAGTGATGCAAATGACCTTATTTTTACAGCATGCTTTTATTAAATAGTTTATTATTTTGGCAGACTAATAAAGATTTTGGTATTTGCTTTTATTTGCAATAATATTACCACCACATAAAAAAGGATTTTATGTTCTTTTTGAGGAACAAGGAGGATAAAAGTGTTGATGGATAGTGCAACTAAGGCATCAGCAATGAGCTGGAAATGAGACACATAAATATGAAAGCAGAGCTAAGAAAATAGAACTGCACCCTTGGCCTTTCTTAAAAGAACACGCACATGCCATGGTTCATTCATACAGTTACAGAAACTCCTTTTGTTTTCAGTGAGTCAGTGAAAATATGCAAAGACTAAAATATTACTACAACACTCAGTTGTTCAGCATAATTCTGTAGTTAATGGGGTTGCAAAATGTTTATAAACATTTAGAGAAATGTCTGGTAATAATGATGGTGATGATTTTTAGAAGGTGTACTTTTTATTTGAAGTATAAATGTGTCCCTCTTCGTAGCTATGTTTTAGCCAAAAGTGGTGAGTGAAACAGTTTTGGGTTTTAGTTCTTCCTTTTTTGTCCCCACACAGACCTAATTCTTTAAGGATCAAAGAGCAGAGACCTATAGCCACATTCAACAATCACACAAATTCTATGAGAAATCTATCAGTCCTGTAATCAAAGAAGCCTAGATAGCATGTAATAGCATTAAGCATGTTTTATCTTGGATAGGTTTCATTTCAGATTAAAAAATTTGGACTACAGTATTCATTTTTCAATAACCTGAGCTCCTTGACAACTGGTGATGTTGGATGCTGGGGGTATTCACCAGTGTGTAAAAGTTATCAGCACCTATTGTAATTTGAACCCTAGTGTCTTACAGTAAGGAACATATTTCTTCAAGCAAATAAGTGGATATGCCTTAGAAATAATTATATCAACTTGATTGACTGTACTTAATGTCTGAAATTTACATAGGGTTAACCCTTCAAAAAGACAGCTGATGCAGAAAAATATGAAGAAAGCAAATACCACAGGAAGGAAGGTAAACAGGTGAACAAGACAGCCTCACTGGAAATTTGTGTGTTCCATTTACCTGTTCTCAAAGGCAGGCAGTAAGCAGAAATCATGAAGTAGGAGTTTCATAGAAGAATAAATCAACAATTAATTTTGTGTCAAGTCTTAAGAATCAAAAACTGCTTATGCCCATTGCCAGTCATTCACTCCCTGTCAGTAGTAGTTCACATCTTTCCTGGGATGGCATCCAACCACAGTGGCATCTAAAATATAGCAGGCTATATTGTTACAGTTGGAGGTGAAATCGAAAGTTGCACCAAACAGAAGTGACAAATTCACATTGCTCAGTGTTGCCTAGCAATAAGAGATGAGTTTATTATGAACACTGGCTCTATCCATCGCAAAGGGGCTTTGTATTCACATTCAGTGCTGCTACTCTTATGAGCAAAAGGGGCAAAAATAGAGTGGGCAGAAGGAGGAAACAGTCATAGTAGTTGTAAGCACTTTCTTATTCCAGGATTCCTCTCTGTCTCTTGGGAACTGCTCAGGAAGGAAAAATCAGAGTCTGCCTCTAGCTGAACTTGAGATCAGCCAGGCAGCTTGTTACCCATCTTAGTCAACCTTTTGAATGCCCTTCAAGTAGTGCCATTTCTTTAGTAATGTACTTGTAGCTTAGGAACTTTAAGCACATAAAATCTTTACTGAAGCATTGCTCAGTTTTTCTTTTTTTTTTTTTTTAGTGGAAAGGACTGGATTTTAGGGAACTCGGACACCTTGCTGTTTTCCTTTTTAACTAATGGAGTAACTTCCACTGCTCAAGGTACTGTCTCTCTCTCAATATACCAAGTACCTAACTGTTCAGAGAAACAGGACTTTCTAGAAATACTTGGGTATCCTTGAAGAACTAACTGGTTCCACATCCACTTACTAAGCACTCAATCATTTTTTAAAATCCACAGTAGCTCCTATTAAAAAACTCCTTTCCAATAACTGATTTGTTTCTCTGCTTTTATGCCATCCACATTTCTGACAACTGAATATTTTTGACAGCATGGCCATTGTGCCTAAGTTCACTTCAGGTTTTTTTTCCTTTTTTTTTTAAACTTCAAATGACTATATATATATGATACGAAAATGTGTTACACTGGACATTTTGCTTAACAGTAGATATTTTTATGTGACAAAAATGTACAAGAAGTATTTCTATTATCAGACTGTTATTAATGAAAGAGATTTGAAAAATTAATCAAATCAAAGTACATTGAAGTTACAAACTAGTTGTGATTTTAAGAAGCTTTATAAACATACAAAAAACTAAGGATGAATTTTAGAGGTTATATCATTTAGGTAAAATAAGATGAAGTCTCGATAAAAACTGTTCTCAATAATTATAAAATGGTTAGTTAAAAACATGAATGAAGAATTATCTCCTTAGCTTACATGTTCCCCCAGCCAAAGTAACTGAACTTGTAAAAATTTGAGAGTTTATTTTTTATACTTTGTGAGCAAAATGCAGCTATTGTCTCAAATTCCCATTCACGCTTTGCAGGTATGAAACCAAGGTACTTAAGTTTTGTAAATGTTTTCGTAGAACCTTTAGTAACTTTGGTCCTTTCTTTATTTCAGATGCAACGTGTTACAAACAAACATATTCCACCTGTTACAACAATCTGGCATATTACTTTCTTGATACGTGATGATACAATACCTCTCAGGTTTGCTGAGTAGCAAAGAGAAATGTAAGCAAATGAAAAGGTTTTCCACTTTCACAGTTTTTTTCTGCTTGGGGTTCTGTTTGTCTGAGAACTGTATGAATAGAAGCCATATTTTATAGTATTTCTTTAACCTCTGCCATCTGGTGTAGGTTAGTTTTTCCACTGCCAACATATCCTAGAGGCCCCAGTACCAAAATGTTTAATTTCTAAGTAAACATTTGGACTTTATAAATCCAGTTTAAAAAAATATAGCATTATTTTTTTAAACTATATATTGCATTTGCCACTGCTGATGACATTAATAAACACACAGACAAGTATGTGAGTTTAAAGGCTTCTGGCCACAACTTTGTTTTCTGTAGCAGATCTCCAGAGATGTCAGGTCACCCAACATCTTTAATCACTGAGTCATGCTCAGTTATCATGATGGAACTTGAATATCCCCTGCTGACCTAAAGTCTCAAGTAGTGTCAAGGGATTTGCACCAGCATAGCCAAAACCTTCCAAGTCAAGCATGCTTTCAGAAGGAAACCATACTTGCCCATGTCAAAGCCAAAGCTTTAGCCGCTTTATTTTTTTTATATGAACTGAAGTTACTTTATTGCAACAAGAGATGATTGTTACTGCAAAGGAATTTAGACAAGGAATAAAACAATTCAAAAAATGTATGGGATTTCTAATACCTGGAGAAGAAAGTACTTTCTGAATTTATGAAGGCATAGTGTTGCTTTTTGTACTAGCCAGAAAGATACCACATCTCAATTAGAAAACATACAGTAGTGTTGATTGTCCCAAGTTGATCTTCAGTCAGTGAAAAAATGAAAAAAACCCTGCTTCTGTTGGGAGTGGGCAGGCATGCAGAGTTCATCTTAATCAGTATTCTTCAGAGGCAGACAGACCCCAGGGAAATGACACGTAGGATAGAACGGATGCACATAATAATAAAGAAGAGCATTTAAAGCTGTGTGTAAGCACAGTCTGAAGGGTAAAGAGAAGTAATTATATGGTGACTTAATTCAGATGTAGAAAAAGGTTTGAAAAATGCCTTAGGAGCTCACACTTCCTTCCAGGTCTACCTGGGTTTTTTGTTGAGGTTGTTTTTTTTTTCTGTGCATCTCTAAATTCTAAAATATAGTGATGGCTTGTTTTGCCACCTTCTCCTGAAGACTTCCCTACTCTTGAAGAGTATTCAGAAACATGTTTTTGGCACATACATCCTCATTTAATGAAAATTCATGGAAGGTCTTTACTTCTTACTGTTTATTCAGTTTCAAATTAAACAAGTGTTAAAAAACAAAGAACAGTAAATAATCTAATTAACAAGTGGCTCTTTTCTGAGGACTGAGCTCTACTGCTGAATTTATGGCCATTTAATTGAATTAATTTAGAATTTGACTAGTTTAATCACTGCAATCTGGTAATGAAGATTCATATTTGTTGAATTTATATGATAATTCTCTTGGGGCATCTGCTGAACAGTATGGATGAAGAGGTGATGTTTCACCTTTCAGCCAGTCTGGGATGTGAAATTCTGTTACTTCGCAAGACCACTAATTAATTACACTTATTTTTATATGCTTAGTTACAAACAGCAGCATCTGTGGAATGAACATTCTGTCTCTTCCACAGGGATAGAGACTTCTGCTAGGATGGACAACTGGTTGGATCGACTCAGTATGAGTCACTGAGCAGATACCAGTGCCCACATTGCAGTCTGTTCACTCGGCAGTGAAACTGGTTTGTTATAATTTAGCTGTTTTCTCATTGTAGCTTACTTTGAGACCATTCACCTTTTTACACTGTGTTCATTAAACCTTCTTGTGATGAGGTGATAACTTTCAGACATGCTCTGAAAGATTTACCTCAGTTTTTCTTAGTATCCATTGGTTCGGAAGCCTGCTTGGATTTGTGTTACACATACAGTTGCCCTCTCATCTCAGCACTTCTTACCAGTCAACTCCCTCTCTGCTTCTGTTACAGTTCTTAAGGAACTCCAGTCTGTGTGTCCTGTGTTCAGCTGAGTATCTTTGCTCTTGGTGTAGTGAGTTTAGCCTTAAGAAATGAGATGCAGACTACCAGCCCATCTTATCTGCTCACTTCTGCCACCATTTTCTTGCAAAAAATTTTACTAGTGTAACTGAACTTTTTGAAGGACTGAAGATCACAACATTCCTGCTGGGTTTGTACAGGTAAACAACTGCATGAGAATTAAAAAAAATTCTAAGGCAGAGCTCCAGCAATGAAAATACTAGAGTTAGTAGTTACATATTTGGCCATCCATTAATTGTGCAGGACAGAACCTGCCTCACCACTGTAACACTGCGCTTAGCATGGGCTGTTTCACTTGGTGGCAGAGCACCACACTAGATACTAAAGTGCTTGGTTTTGTGATGCCATTGTGTGGGTTCAGGTATTTTCAAAAACACCATTGTAGTTCTCACAGGCACCATAATCAGTCCAATAAGAACAAAACTCTAAATTCTATGTAGTGGTGAATTTACACGCAGATGCAAAGAGGTGAAGAAGTAAGTGGATTTGTATCAGGAGTAAATTGTTTCTGTGCTTCAGAAATTTGTATTTAGTGAGTACCCAAATCCTTACTTAATAATTACTGTTTTTTTATAAATGGGATAAGCATATCATAGAATCATAGAATTCATGGGGAGGACACAATTACATACCTTATGTATGTTGTCTATTTTTATTAGGTGACTTATTCGTGGAGAAACAGCAGAGCTATCCTAAAGATCCCACATAACTTAGATCTCTGTCTGTCCAGGGACAGTGAATAATAAAAGATCTCTAGAGCTCGGTATAAGTTTCATTCAAGGGCCATCACTTACTTTGCATTGTTTTATTTGTTCTGTAACAAGTAGTCAAACATACTCAAACATTAGAAGTGTATTTTTCTATAATACAATTTTTTAAGCAGGTTTCTTGGCATGCATTTTGTTTGTACTGTGCTTGAGGTTGTTTATGGCATTAGTGGTTTGTGTGTTTGTGCATGTTTGCATTCTGTCTGTTTATGAAGTACTTCACTTGTACCCTTACACAGCATGTGGTCGGTCACAGAATGTTTCTGATAGCATGTGTACTCCTCATGCATTTTGCTGCAAGGCTTTTAAACTAAGGTAGGTTGAACACTGTGTCTGCAGTTATCATAGAATGGATTGTAAAGACAAATTTGCAGGTTGTACATGTCTTCACAGAAGGAAGATGCAAAAAATACCTGCACTGGTTTAAAGATGAAAGTATGAGTTGGTGCCAGTTTTTCTAGCAAACATGGCAGTTGTATTTATTTGGGTTTCATAAATATGGGCCAATTCTATTAATAACTGGAACACTGGTATATTTTTATTACCCTAGATATCAAAAATAATTAACAAATGACTCATTATGTTGTAATAATACCATGTGTGTAAATAATTTTAGAAATTAACTACAGAAGCAAAAAAATATCTCTAAGGATAATTTAGATCATTTCAGTCTGTAATTGTCATCTAAGTTTAGGCAATAGTTTCAGGACCCACAGACAGGGTTGTGAAATTAATCTGTGAATTACACTGGGCTTATAGTGTTAGTTGATACTTCTCCTGGTGTTTTGAAAGTATAGGTTGTTCAGCCTGTGTTGAACATGACATTGCATGAACACTATTTGCAAGTAATGTAGATGCTGAGCAGTTCTAGACACTTACAGGCATCGGTTCAGTAAGGATTTTGTGAATACAACTGAATGAAATATCGTTATTCTGTTTAGATGCCTGATTGCTACTTAAGAGTGTAATTCTCCCCATGAATGTGATCCTACAGTTCCATAAACTCTGCTTCAGCAGAAATTATTGAAAATGTGTATGCAGCTTAAAAGAAACAGAGCTGACCAATAATAAATGCTTGTGGAAATGCCACTTGTGAGAACTACTTTATTACTGTTTTCACTGAAGTTCTTTACAAGTAGTAAATTCCAGGTATTGGCTCAGATTTTCTTGAGAATGTTTTCGTACAAGTATACCTCTTTCTTTCCCACCAGAATGATATTAGACCCTTTTCTAATACTTCTGCAGTGCTCAGTATGCATTTATGAGAGTTTAAAATACATTTTATTATCTGCCTTTGAATATGAGAATGAAAATTATGAATATCAGTGGAAACATTTCATTATTGTTGAGCAGATTTTTAATCTGCTTTCTGAGTGTAAAATATACTGCTGTACCATGCTATGCTATGCTGCACAGCATACCCGTATAGTGCTGTAACATACAGTGAGACTTTTGCTTAAGAATAAGTATTTAAGTGACTTTAAGCAAATTGGAAAGAAGATAGCTAAAGATGGAATTGAGACCCTCTAGCTACTCTTTCTGCTTGTAACATGCCATACCTATGTTATTCTTGAGAAGCCTGAATTCAGTCCATTGAAAACAATATTTCTGTGCTTCAAGACATAGGAGCCATTCATACAAAATGAGAAATGTGTACAGAAATAAACTTTACATCTTATGACAGTAGCAGCAGGTTCATAGTATCAGGAAGAAAAAAACTGATGAAAGGAAGCCAAGGCTGACAAAATGGATTGTGGCTCTTCTGAATATTTTGAACTTCGTTTTACTAACAAAGCAGTGGTATATTTTTTCCATTAAAGAAGTAATTAATTAGAAAAGGAAACACTATAAAAGATCCTTCCTATTGTCATAACATACTAGTTCTAAAGTACATGTGTTGCACTGTGTAAATTTGTAGGTCTTGTCAGCAATATAGATATTATTCAATGTTTTAAACTAGTAAATACTAGTATTATTAGAATATTCCAACTACCAAAAGCTAGATGATGATACAAAGCACTGACTTTTGCAATAATTTGTATGGAAATGTGTATCCAGTCAGAATCGACATAAAAATCCAAGCACTATATGAGTCACTCTAAAAGGAATACCATATTTCTGTGTACTAACATGCAACGTTTTATAGAATGTAGAATATGTATATATAGCATATTGAATACACACACACAATAAATATATTTCAAAACATATTTAAGTATAGATTTCATCTTGAAGTTCTTGGTTTTGTGTAAATCATGAATGATTCTGATAAAGTCAATGCTCAAAATGTTATAAGGGGTTCTCATTAAGTCCATTACATATAGTAAACGCATATTAGCATTTAAGAGATGAGCCAAAACAATACTTAACTATTCATTTTGTGCTGTGTCCAAATCCTGGCTCATATGCTTAGGACTCACAAGTATAGTATTTTGATAATATTCTTCAGCAGACGTATTTTTATGTGGTAAAGAAGACCTATGTAACTTGGGTGTGCTTCAAAATAGAACTTGAATTGTTTTTAACATTTTAGCCTTGATAACTTCTATTTTGTACTGTCAGTGCAGTAAGAGTACTGCAGGAACATCACTTTAACTTCCAGGATAGTTCAGCCAATCTTTTGTGACATAAAGCATGTAAGGAGTCAGGCAATGTCCAAGAGCATGTTGCTGCAATCCCCTAGAAAGGACTTTTAAACCCTAAAAAAGTATTTTTGATTCTGCAAAAAATGTTGCAATTATTGTCTAAAATTTTGCTTTCAGTATGTAAAGACATCCCAAGGGATTGAAAATGCGCTCCAGTTCATTATGCATATTGGCTTCAGACATCATTACCCACTAAAATTCACTTCAGTTCCAGGTGTGACTGTTTGCTGTATAAGAAATCAAGCAGCTACTTAATTATCCACTTTAAAAATAAAATTCTCTCCTTAAGACAAAAGGAGAAGGACACGTTTTATGACATTTCCAATGAACTGGAACTTCTTGCATGAAATGTTTATTCCAAAAACTTGCTTATTCTCTTGGAACTGGGTCAGAGTTTTTCTAGCCTTGATAGAATTGGCATCCTTTTTCCAATTTGAAATATGCCAGCCATAGTACTTTTTCAGTAATATAGTTATCACAGAAATTCTCTGGTAAGGCCATATATGCAATATTTGTGTTATAGACATCCATGAACCTGCAAGGTTATGTGACTGTGAGTAACCCCTTTTGCCATTTGATGTTACTACAACTTCAAAAGCTTGACCGTGAGACAGACTTCTTTTTCCCCCAAAGGCTCAACATTCTTTTTGTGCTGCATTTTTCAGAACTCTTTGTTTGAGGAAGCTGGGCAGGGTAAAGCTGGCAGACTGGAACACTGCCCTGATGTGTTGTGACAGACATGTAATCTGCCATTTGACCACTGGTTCACACATCAGTGTTAATGTGAATGTGACACCTCTCAGCATACTGTTAATCATGCATTACTCTTCTGTCTAAAATGTGGAGATGTGGAGTAGACTTTTATTCTTTTTAGAAGACTACACAAAAAAATCTAGTGAAATGAAAAATTGCATCCATAAAGGCAAACTGATTGACAGCTGCAAATCATAGTCACAGCAACATTGATATATACATATTTATAGATCCCTGGATTTCAAAACAGAAATGGATCATTAGAACATTTTGCTTAATCTAAGGCATTCCTATTCCAAATGTGCGCGGAGTCAAGAATGTAGTCCCATGTCGGGTGTGAGCAAGCCTAGAAGATGGCCTTCTATAGTCCAGAAATGAGATCAATTCAGCTTTATTTTGCTCACTAACACTTTTTTGTCTCTTGGGTTTTGTTTCGTTTTCTCCTGGTGTTTCATCACCAAAGTGCCCAGGAGTTCATCTGCTTTCATTCAACTGAAATGCATGTACCAGATGGTGCAAATAGCCCAGTATATTTCAATCCTGTATCCATGTCAAAAAACAGGCAGACTGCTGCAATTCTTGGTTGCTGCACCTCATGGTATCAAAGGCTGGCTAAGAAGAGTGACACTGCTTGACAATGAATAAGATTTTTCAGGTCTGGCAGAGAAGTTGCTTTGGAAGCTAAAATACTGCTTCTACTCTGTAGGAGTTGCTTTTCATGATTAATTAATTGTGTTTACAATAATGTACAAAGGATGTAAAGAAATATAAAAATAGAGTTACAGAAATATGTCTAGTTAGGGTACTTTATAGTAACCATTTCATCATCTGTATTTTAAGTAGGTTACCTACCTGCTTGATAGAATTGTAATAGAAATTTACCTAGGTTAGGAAGTTCGATGTTGTACTTTTCAGCATCCTTTGCAATCTCATTTTGCTATGTGAACAGCCTAGACAGCTGATCTCCTCAGGTCAGTGAAGTTAGAAAGTAACGTGAAGGTTAGGGAGTGCAGTGATGGTCACTGGTAACAACTGCTTAGAATTTGACTGCAAGATTTTCCAAATAATTTTACCCCATAGTAAATGATTGATCTTGCAAAAGCCATAGCTCTAGAAAAATGGTGATATAAGGTTTAGAAGAGTGTAGTTACCTTAGTCTTGGGCAACAGAAACTGGAGATGCTTGAAAGCTGTTTGCAGCAAGAGTTGACAATCTGTAGACTTTCTAGGTACTACAACAAAACCACAGAATACAAGAAGAGTTATACCTTCCTACTTTTGGACAGCAGTGCATGCTTTGTCACCTTGTCCTGACACATCTGCAAGAGTATGTTTCCTTTAAGATTCAGAGAGGGTATTCATCTGCTTGTTTCAGGGTCACTTGTACATTTTTTATATTTCCCTTATTTACATGCTAGGATATGAGAAATTAAAAACCTGCTGGAACATTCTGATTGACTAACTTTACTGGTATCTGGAATTATTTATAAGTGACCCAGGAAAGTTGATACACACTCTTTCGCTTGTTTAACCTCCCTTCAAGCCTTAAGCTTTTGTCTATTTTTATTTACTGAAAATTCATCATTGTTCTGAATCTTGAAACAAATTTTTTACCACTGAGAAGACCCAGTTTTGAAAGCAATCTTCTGTCTTAGAGAATTCCAGGACAGAACAGAGTCCCCCAGAAACATTTACATAGCTGAAAGAGCTGTTTCACTAGTAAGCTTCACATTCTTTCTGCATAGGTAAGTGTACCGCATGTTTGCAGATCCTTGTTGGTAAATCAATTTATGTGCATTTGTAAGTGTATTCAGAAGCTCTAGTTTACCTGCAGTACTGGTGTATAATTTCAAGCAGACACGATGCTGAAAAGCATTGTTGTTTACCTAAAGGTGAGAAATTGGTTGGGTGAGAATCATCAAGCAGGCTATGCAGCAATTTTTATTTCCTGGAAAGGTGCAAAAAAAAAGGTAGGAAATAAATGTAAATATGATAGATGATATCACTGTTAAGACTATAATAAAAGAAACTTTAGAATGATTACCTGAAAAAACCTGGAGAGCAAACTAGGTGAACTAAATGACTGTATAATCTCTACAGAGAAGCATTAACAGTCCAGTCGCTGAGATTTTTGAGATGCCAAAGGACCAGCAAAATACATGGTGGGGAGAAAGCTTGAATTGGCAGATAGATAGATTAGCTGACCTATTAGCTCTTTTCTATTGCAAACTTCTATGATTTTATGTGGGGAAAATTCCTTTTCAACCCACGCTGGCAATCTGTTTATGTTCTGAAGTATGATGATTGACATCCCTTTTAACTTTTAACCTAGAGAATGTCTCTGCAAGTGTTATTCCTACATATAAATGTCTAATGCTTTTAATAAAAAAAGAAGTCTCTCAATTAGGGGACTGTATCCATGTGCAAATGCAGAATGGAGATCACAACAGAGTCTGAGGTGTTATAGCGGCATGGGCAGCACTCCCACTCAAGAAGGATGGGGCGCTGAGAAGGAAAAGGGAGCATTTGGGGCTTAAAGATTAGAGAGACAGTGGAGGGAAACAAGAGAAAAGTGGATAGAAACAGACAGAGAGAAGGGTGTTTTGTTGAAAGGGGGAATGGGAAGAAAAGACTAGGGATAAATAAGAAGGGGGAAGTTGTAAGAAGAGAGAAACAAGCAAAGAGAAGTTATTCACGGAGTACAAGAACAAGAAGAACAAATAATAATGTTCTATTATTAGAGGGTTGAAATACGTGTAAGTGTTCAGCCTTGGTTCATTCAAAAGAATTCAGCCTTTTTTAAAATTTTCAAACAGTGCAATACTTACTAAGCGTCGCTGGAGTACAACGTGTCAGTTTTTGTAGCAGTGTATTTCACAATTAAAACTGAGCCTACCCACCTTTCCTGTAAAAGTGAAGCCCACCAAAAGATACAGCATGTATGAAAATATAGCACCCTTATAGAAAGGAGTGTCATATTGTAGCAGTCTTTTGTGCATTTTGCCCTGAATTGAGGGGCTGAAGATGGGTTAATGAGTGGGAAAACAAATATTTAAGGAATGCTAAGCTAGCAAACTCAGTGTATTTAAATAATATTACCAAAATGTTCTTCAAATTTTATGACATTAAAATGAAGCTCAGAAAATAAAAAGATAAAATTATTGCAGAGATTTCCAGTTACTCAAAAATATCATTGCAATGTTACTTGTTCTGACTTAAAGAAGTTTGATGAAGCATCAACTTCATTTCTGTCGAGGACTGTAAAAAAGATTGAAGCCGGGGCCTGGAATATGAACAAACAATGCATCTAAGTTAGTGCCCCACAGAATATTTTAAAATTATTTAACACAAATCATCTCAGTGTCAACAACTCATCACAGATAAACTATCTAATTAACAGAAGCCATCATAGTATTTGAGAACTCAGTCTTGGCTCAGTTGATATACCAGAAGGGCACTCCTTGATAAGCAAAAATTATAAAGGAAGGTTTAAAAAACGTTACTGCCTGAAGTAGATTCTTCTTAGTTTTAAATTAACCCTCTGCTAGGTTGGTTTGAGATTTTTTTTAATCTCTATGAGACCACAATCACAGGTTAGCTTCGTGTTCTTAGGTATATTCCATGCTAAGATTCTGTAGCATGGGCTAGTTTATGATGCAGTATTTTTCAGTAAGTCTGCTTTGAGCTTGAAACCATGCCAAAATGACAGCTCAGTTAGCAAAAGTGTCCTCAGCTTTTGTAACTACTTCTGAGATAGTTTTATTCCACTTCTTTAAAATTCCACATCTTTAAAATTGCAAAGCTTTTCAAAATCTTGAGGATAGAAAATTTTACTGCAAAACACTTCTAGGCATCAAAACATTGACTTCTTGTTGCAGCATCAAACCTCCTGCTCGTTGCAATCCAGGTGTTTGTTTCCCTACATGAAGTCTGTGGAGAGAGAAAGCTGACAATGGGATCCAAAGAAACATAACACAGAACAAGCGTTACCTAAAATAGCTTGTGGGAAGTACTGCGAAGAGATTTCTCATAAGTCTCAGGGGTGATGCTTACATGTCTAGGTCACAAGTAGACAACTTGTAAGGCAGTAAGTTTTATTACTTCAAAACTGCTCATGAAAGCATTCTGTTTTCAAAGGAAATGGGAAGTAGCGTTAAGTCAGTTAGTTTACTAGATGAAGCAACTAGGTAGGAATGAAAGGGCATCCCCAGGTAGATTAGTTGCTAAAACATTCAGTGAGGGTATGGTCAATGTGGACCCAATCTCTTCTCCTTAATGAAAAATCTGACACTTTCTGGATGCTCACCTATGGGGAAGTCTGGAGGAGACCCTCACACTTTCTCCTAAAATTTCAGTTCTGCTATGGAGCCATTAAAATCATTAAAATCATTGTTCTGGAGAGAAAAGGGGAGGCATCGTGTCTTGAAAATGCGGTGTAGAAAAACAATGAAAGACCTTTCCACTCAAATCAAATATAAGTTTATTTCTTAAGCTTTGAATAGTATGAATACATTTGGTGGTATTTCACTATGTGAAACAATGAAACAGCCTATGTCTCATAATAATTGTTTCAGTTTCTTCACAATGTCACAGCATTTCTCCAGCAAGCCATTTATATTTAAATTTCCCTTCCTGTGATCTTGCTGTGATGGGCCAATGGGACTATGACCTCGACACATGGTTCATATTATCCAGAAAGAACTGATAGAAATGAGAAACTCTTTTTCAGCTGGTACCACAACTATGACGTGACAGGTGTCCAAACAGTTAGATTTATTGTCACATGTATTAGCGGTATTTACTCACCTAACACCTATGGAAAACACACCAGTGTAACCCTATCACCTTATGTGGAGTAATTTGAAAAAAAGTCATAGAAGCTGTCACCTGCTGAAAGAGCATAGTGGGCAAGACCAAGGCTCATGACAATGTGCTCTGTCTGCCCCACATACTAACTTTTGTTAGTCATTTACCATTATATATGTTTACACAACTTGATGCATAGTTTGCTTAATGTTAGTAAAAGACTATTTTACTGAGGAACACTACAGAGAGACTTCAGATCGCCTTCACCCCATCCAGAGAAGCTGGACATGGGAGTATTACAAAAGCCTTCCTAGCTGAGAGCACCCTGTCTCTAGTGCTTTCTTTCATATTTAATTAATTAATGTTCAAGTTAGCAGTGGTGATGATATATGACATTTTTGTACATTCCTCAGAAGATAGAGAGCGTCTCAGATAAGAGTTGTGGAAATAATTCATTTTTTAAAATTTTCTGGCAGTTCTAGATAACAATTTCAGACCAATTCAAATTAATGGCAGTTCTTGGACTATTTTCAATGTTTAACAAGGACACATATTGTTTCACCAGACATAGATATGCACAAACTTGACGTTTTCAGAGGTCTTCTCCAAGTCTGGGGAAGCTACCATATATATCGTGCTGCCTTGAACAGTTCAGGCAAGATGTAACAACCTTCATCACTTCACAACAATAATTATTAATAACTTCTAAATGACCTCAGTGAACTTCTTTCTATTAAAAAAATAGCAAAATCATGAAAGACTAACAAGTAGCACCATTGCCAAGCCCCCAAACTTTAGATTCCTCCCTAGCCCCACTTTGCAGGGATATGCAACAAGCTGCCCAGAAGTTTAAGTGGAAAGAATAATTTCAGAGAAATATTCTTCATTAAATATGGAAATAAGATTATTTCTTAAGTGTTGATTTGAAATTACACATACTTTACATCTGCAGTCAGAATGCACACACGAAAATGACTGAAGTCCGTTAACATTATTGCATTTTCCTGGATCTGACACTGGCAATGTGCTGAAGCAGTTTCTCATAAATGTTAAAACCCAGGTTGCATCTAATAAATGTTCACAAAAAGGGATAGGTTTCTGGAGATGGTTCTATCAAATGGGGATTAACATATTCCACTTAGTCCCTTATGCTTCTGGAGAGGCTGACATAATTTAGTGACTATGAAAGTAACACCTTTGTCATATTCATTGTACTTCATTTCACCTTCTCATTTGTGTCTTTTTAAAATAAGATGTCTAACTGAATACAGTAATCAATGTGCCATCGATTTATATAATGGAATTGTAGTCTTCTCTTTTCTATTCTCTGTTCCCCTCTTAACACAATTTAACATCTTATTTGCTTTTTAATCACCACTGAACAAGTCTCTTCATTGAGCTGTCTGCAGTAATGCCTAGATTTTTTTTGTGAGAGTTTACAACTGATTCATGAGACGACATTACATATACTTTATACTGTTTTCACTTCATGCTTTGGAAGGTCTTGTCTGTGCTGAGGTTTATCTGCTACTAAATCCAACCATCGTTTTTGAAAAAAATCACCTAAATGTCTTCACAGACCCTTAATGTAAATGATTCAAATGAATTTAAAATTTCAGCTGCTTTTCCACATTCAGTCTTTAGCCTCTTTGCGATTTCCACAGAGTACTTTTGCCAAAACTGCTTTTATACAGTGAGCTCTCTGTTCCTCATGCTGGAAACAGGGATTTTGTTGCTATTCTGATACAGTCACAACACCAACAACCACCAAACAGGACAAACACCTGAAAAGCACCAACTATAAAACTCCATGAACCTGATGTACAGAGCAGTCCAGCACATCACAATATTGATTTATCCTCCTAGAAACAACCTTAATCCTCAGACACTTGTCTACTGTCGATATGCCTGTATTTCTGTTATCAAATTTTTATTAGTTAAGACCAGTAATCTAGTTACTTTTACTTCACTATTGAGATTCTCATGGTGTCGCTGTGATTTAGTTTGCAAGTCACCAATGTCAAAACTACACTGTAGTCGCTGAAATTGTGCTAGCAGCACAGAATATATCAAAAAGGAGTTTTATATTTTGCTTCATTGTTTTCTTGCAAAGAACTGCTTGAACATTCCTGTAAAATGTAAAATGCTTGAGAAGATTTACTGAATTGTGTTCTCTGATATCTCTTACTAAAACAAAAAAACCTTACTGCATGAGAGCATTCGGATTTCTGCCACTGTCACTGCCTTTTTTTTCTGGTTTTGTGTAGGGCATGTACAGCGAAGTCCGAACCCATGAGCCTGTCATTTCAGGGCAATCACAATACAATTAGTAGGCAGTAAACACAAGAGATGCATCTCTTATCACACTACTTTTAGGTTGCTTTGTATTGCTCTGTTTAAGAGTGTTAACTGCTCCTGCAAGGCAGCTTACTGTTGAAGGATTTTCATAACAACTGAACTACCTGTTAATGCATGTAGCAATAGGTTCAGTTATTAAAATTTTCTGTTTCTCCAGAATTTGGATACAAGTATAGTTAGATCTACCCAAGGAACTACATTACATTGCAGGATTTCCTAGAATTTCCTTCATTAAGTATTACTGGTTTTCATTAAAACTGCCCATTCATTCTCTGTACAATAGCTAAGGGTAAAGAATCTTCAGCCTTTTCAAAAGACACATTTTCAGCTATAAACAGCATGCCATTACAACTCAACCAATTGCAAAGAATTTGGATTGCAGAGTGATTCAAGTTTTTTATTGAAGCGATATCATCCACTCAACCTCAGCAGTACCTTAGAGAAATACAAAGCAGAGTAACTGTCTTTTATATTGTACTCTCTCAGTATAAGAATAATAGAGATGCCATGAATGTTGCAGAGGTGTCACATTAGCTGCTCTGTGCTAGAGCTGAACAGTGCAAAGGAAAGGGAACGTATTGTTAATTTTTTTACAAGGATGGAATGCATGAACACTGCTTACAAATGAGCCTTATTTAGTTTTAAACACATTTCCTGAAGTAAATAGTATATTTCCCTAATTTTCATGTCTTTTGGTATGCTTCCAAAAAACTTGGAAGTGAATTAGTGTGCAATTTGCATCCAAATCTCAGCCAAGGGGATGTGGTTTATTATAATACATGGCCCTCCTAATTATTGAACAGCCCGAGAAAACTAGGCACAGTGTGCATCTGTTATTGCTTGACCACACTGCCAAACATAATTTGGCAAGCACAGAAATGTACATTGAGCAGACCTACAGTCTAATTTGCATTAGTTTGTAGTAATTATATGAAAGCTATAACTGAACCAAGCTTGTCCTCTCTTTTTAGATCACATCATTCTTTTTGAAAAGAAATCTCAAACAAAAATCCAAAACAATTAAATAGCACACACATAGCCAACCCTGAGAAATTCCTTGTTTGCACAGTAGACTTTCTCAGTATTATTTAATTATTATCCAAATGCTATTTCTGCACACTCTGTAAAATATCAAACACCTTTCTTTTCCTCTTCATTTTTATGTAGGCTTTTCTGTGTTTTCCTTTATCCCCATTCAGAAATTTTTCATGCCTTTTGCCAAACCCTGTACAATTCATTACCCTGTAACTGGTGATTAAAGTCAGTAGCAGTTTTTAAATGCTGTTGCTAAGGAGGAGGGGGAGGAAAGTCCTGCCTCTTACAATTTTCCTTTACCCCTTTCCATAGTGATTTAATCCAAACTCTGAGAAAAAGGAAGCAGTCTCATGATAAGCCATATTGTGTCCCTGGAACACAATGGCCCAAGTGGAGGAAAGCCTGGATGCTATAGTAGAAATACCTGTCAGTTTTGGCCTGCAAAACTTTCCGGAGAAAATTCTTGCTTCCTCTCTTATTTTTCTAGCCAAATTACATGTTCTGGTATACAGATATGTACATCATGGCTCTGTATAAGAGATGATGGGAAATCTAAACTACGCCAGATGATGAGGAAATACAGCAGTCTCGTTTACAGAAATTATAGTATTATGACAATTATTTTGTATTTTCCTGAAATGCAACAGGACAGGGCATGAAAAGGATGAGAAAGAGAGACAGATTGAATTCCCATTGAAATCAGTGGCTAAAACTACTATTCACTCGTACCGCCACGGGACCAAGTATATAGAATGGAGAGGGGGTTTTTTCTTCCCTTCTTTAAGTAAACACTGGAATTTTCTGCTTCAGTTGCAGGGGCTGAGAAGCAGAGGTAGAGGCTTTGTTGTTGGTAAACAGCTTGACATTTCATAGTATTGGATCAGTCAGAGGGCTTTCAATCTAGATTTTGTGTACTAAGAAATAACTGTATGGTCCCTATGTGGTTAGATATTCTCAGATAGCTTAGGGTAATTATTAGCTGGCATATCCAGAGTCACATACAGTTACTGTGAAATGACCATATGGAGATTATGTAAATGAGTTTCCAAGAGTGAAAATGCAATGAAGTATAAAAGTGAATAAAAACTGCTGAATATCGCTGAATGAGTGAACACTACCTCTACACCCTGATTAGCTGATCAAATTTATTTTTGTAAACAACAAATGCAAATTTGCAATGAATTAGAGGGGGAAAAACCCCTAATGAACCGAAGTTGCTTCCATTTACAAATGGCAGTTCACAGTTGACCAAAAGATGCTCAATTTGCTTTCACATGATATGTGGAATATAAAGTTACATTTGCTTGTACAATGCCTGTTGCAAAACTGCCTGATTTTCCACTTGAGTTTTTTAATGCAGTTCTATAATACAATAGTATCTGCGTAAGAAAACTGCTTTTTACTGACTAGTCTCTTCACACATGCATTCATGTTCATACCCTCCTACTTCAGGGGCTGAAATAAAGCAACAGAGGAAGGAATCTGGGGACAGGGGCTCTAAAGTAAAACCATACTGTTTTATTAGCACTAAAAATTACTCTGTAAAGAGGAATCTACATTTTTCTAGTTTGATGGCATTTAGGTTTTTGTTACTGATGAAATGATTGACTAAAACTCAATTTTCAGATAGTTATTGCTCCTGATAAAATCACATCTTTGCAAAAGCAGGGACAGAAAAAAATACCTTTCACTGGTGACTTCTGCTAGTGGAACAGGGCTTGTAAACACACATTTTATTATAGTTTCAGTACCTTTCCAGAAGACATTCTTGCACTTTGCATATTTGTTCTTTAATACATATAATGCCAGATTTTCTTTGCTGCAGGTTCCTTATGAAAAGGGATTTAACATGCCTGGTTTTAAGCTTTTGTTCTACCAGTCATGTTTAGGGTTACTGCCAAATAAAAATCACTTGGTTTTCAGAGCAAAAAAAATTCTCAAATTCACAATAATTTTGAAATGAATATATTTTTTCTTCAATTCCCTTTATTTATTTTCCTTATTTTTTGCTCAAAAAGGTAGTCAGATTCATCCAACTTCAGACAGGTCCAGAAATATGAGCTGTTTCAGAACATCTGAACACTCTAGGCTACGAAGAATAGCTACTGAACTACAGTCAGTTCTTGCATTGTAAGAGTTTATGTATCGCAGAATTGCTCTGGAGGAGGGTCACAGACAGGATCAGAGGGCAGGAACACCTCTGGTGGTAAGACAGGCTGAGAGAGTTGGGGTTGTTCAGCCTGGAGAAGGCTCTGGAGAGATCATATTGTAGACTTTCAAGTAGTGAGTGGGGGGCTATGAAAAGGATGGGGACAAGACCTGTTGTGACAGGAAAATTGTGATAGTTTTAAATGAAAAAAGGGGGAGCTTTAGACTAGATACAAGAAAGACTTTTGTTTGCCCTTTAAATGAGGGTGGTAAATCACTAGAAGCAGTTGCCCAGAAACTTGGCAGATGCTCCATCCCTGGAAATGGTTGGATGAGGTTCTGAGCTAAGCGAGATGTAGTTGGAGATGTCCCTGCTTATTGCAGGGGATTGGACTAAATGACCTATAAAGGTCTCTTCCAGCCCAAAACATTCTACAATTCTATGACAGTAGTAAAAAACCTTAAGACAACGTCTTAAAACCATAGTTTTGGATACAGATACTGGCCTGCACGTTTCCTCTCAAGAAAGTGAAGAGCTTGTAACAGTAGATGAACTGTGTCTGTGTGTCTGTTGGAAATGTGTCATGTGAACTTCTTGCAGCATGACTTCCTAGGATCTACTCATTTACAACTTAGTCAGGTTGCCACAGCACAGTTTGGTACCTGGTCATTTCCAGATGTACTGTTAGCTCTGGTGTCACTACTTAGAAAACAGCTTCTGAATGAACAGGTGTGTGCAATGACATCTAGATGTCAGATGTTAGGTTTACTTGATTAGTTTTAGGTTGGACTGGATGGTCTTTAAGGTCTTGTCCAGCCTCATCATTACTGTGATACTGTGATACATACAGGAGACATCTTGCTGCCTCCCAGTTTTGTGCAAGGATGGCTAAGCCTAGCTGCAGTCAGGGAACTCACACCTTTAAAATGAACAGTTTGGCATGAGTGAAGGTTATCTGGCTGGGAACTGTTCACAAAATATGTCTCCAAACATCCCAGTGTCATGAGAGACTGGCATACAGAATGGTAGAAAAGACAATAAAATGTAAGTATTGCAGTTTAGTTGTCTTCCAGGATAACTCATACCATCTTTCTATTGAAAATAATTTCTCACTAGATTTGCAAGCACGGGAAAAGTTTCTCTTCAAGAAATAGCCATTCTCTAAGGAGTAGAGCTTGTAGTCAGTCATCACACTTCCTTGATAAGGGAAATTTTTACACTTAAGGTTTTCACTGAAAATGTGTTTAACTGCTTGCTGTTTTCCTGTGTCCATATTTAACCTGTCCTGTTTACAAGACCAGCATAAATTCTCTTTGTTACCAAAGTGTAAATCCTATGTACTTTTTAATGTCATTCTACAGTCTTTTTACCATGAGTAGTAAGGATTACCCACATCAGTGAGGCTTTCAGGATACCTGTTTAAACCAGTCCTCTGCAGACTGTGTTTAGTAGTGCCTGTGTGGGCTCAGTGACTCTAGTGAGCTGTGAAAGGAATAGGAGGCTGGGATTTACTAAGCAGTTCAGCTGAAGTGAGGTAAATGAATGAAATATGGTACAGTCAGACTTAGTTGTATGGAGTGAACGTAAACACTGGACACTGGAAGTAAAAGGAATGCAAATAAAATTATTTTCATTACAGAATTGCAGACTGTGTATGTTGAGGAGCTAAAAAATCTGAAAAATCACTTCTGGAACAGATCAGAAAAGTGTTTTATCTCCTGTAGGGATTCATTCTGTTCCTTTTGTATATTTATGTGTTCTAGAGATACTAATAGAAAATTACCATCTTTGAAACTAAAGAAACCCTTAGGTTGTCCAGACTATTCATATAACACATGCACATAACATTTTATCTTGTGTCTTTTTTCTGAGCCCAGTAACTTTTGTCAAGTGCTGCTCAAGAGCCATGTATCTGAAAGATCCAAACTCTACCAGCATGGAAGTGCAATGCAGAGTTGCACACTTTGTATAATTTATCAAGAAATGAGCATTCCTACACCTTTGTCTCTGACAACAAATTTTGTGCCAACTTTGATTCAGTTAAGCATGTCTTTCAGGGGAAAAAATCAATTTCTGCTGCGGAAATTTCTCCACAGGCAATGGAGAAAATACCACTTGTTGAGTTAATTTCTTCCAGGAGTTAATCACTCCAGCATTAAGGAAACAAAAGAAAGCTAAAATCTTCCTTTCTAATCTTATCTTATGCTTTTAGTAATTTGATGTGATCTTTCAGATAGATGAAATAGGTGTTTCATCCAAATCAGGGGTCCTTGATCCTTTTGATGAGCTAAGTTGACTCAACTGCCTAAGTCTACTACTTGAAAACTGTTGTGTCACAGCTTAGTGACACCCAGTTGTCTGTTAGGAACAAAATTAAACTGAACAACAATTTTGTGAGCATTATTATTTTATATATAAATTGTCCATGAGCAGACAAGAAATCTGGCTTGGCTGCTCCTCATGATAACTTAGGAATTTTTTTTTTATGAAGAATAGTTGGTCTTGATACAGCACAGAAAGCAGACAGTGACTGAGTGAAAAAATGTTTTGACTGTAACAAATATAAATAATTCATTGTAATTTATATCAATTTGGGTTTTTTAATGTCTGTCTATATATGTTATTTTGAGTTTCTCTTTTGCAGATTTTTGTATGGAAACGATCACTTTTCATAGGTGTCAAAGGAAATAACAAAACCAAAATGCACGGTGTTTTCAGACTGCGAGTGTAGAGCTGTGGAGGGAAGATTCCAGTGAAATGCAGTGTTCTTTGGCAAAGACTGTGTCTTCATTGTTGACATCATGTGCTTTCTCTTGCTAGTTTGTCAATGTAATGGCAGCTGTGAGTCTGAGGTTAACCTTGACTAGCTACATTAAAGTGAAATTTGTCTTTTGTTTTCACTAATTTATAGAAGTTTACATTGCTTGATGTAAAATACATCGCTTCTCAGCAGTGAAAGACATAGCCTGAATCTTCAGACAGTGTGAAACAATAGCTCTAAGGGAAATGTAAATTGCTCACATTCACTTCTGTGGTGTTATAATTCTGACACTGAATCCTAAAAGGTAACATTTTAAATGTTATAACAAAATTCAGTCACGATGAATTTCTTCAGCCTGATTTCAGTAACTGATTCCCTGTTTTCTTGTTCTACAGCGCAATTGTCCATGAGAACACTTATAATCTGAGACAAGTGAAATCCACTTGTTGAAGGGCTTACACCATGCTGACTGCATTTCAATATAATTCAATAGAATTAAATGCCATGACCACAGGACTGCAGCCTGACTACTAAACCAGTGGGTGTTCAACACAGAGCAACTCCATTTCTCCTGTAAACTGAAGTCAAGGCTATGGTAGTATAGTTATAGCCTTGAATCTCTAGGTACTATCACAGCATGAATTTAGAAACCTATCTTGTAGTATTTGAAAGTTGTAATTTATTCCAGTATGGCTTATAATTCTTCTAAATATGACAGAACTCAATCATGCACTTTATACCATAAAGCTAACACAGCAGGAATTATATCTGCATACATAATTCATAATCAATGAATGCTGTCTTCATATGCTGTATGGGGTACAATCTTTATTATATATGCAACCTTGGCTTTTGCGAATAGTTGAATGTTTTGGCCTACTGATCTTATTTTGGTGGGTGCTCAGGCTAACAAACAGATATCTACAGGAAATAATACTGAGGGTTCACACACACAAAAAAGGTTAAACTTACTTTTGGTTTTAATTGTGAACAAAAGAAAATACTTCATTTTTTCATTTAGAACTACCTCCATGTATCTTGTCTGAATTTTTTGTCTGTGCTTGTGTCGTCCATTGTGAGTTTTGTAACCCTGATAGTAAGGGAGATATGAAGACACAGTACATACTATTTGTAGAATGTGATTAAGGGCTTGCTAATTTGAGATCCCTGTTTGTATTCCAGGGAGTCATGAGAGAATTGAAACCCAGGAGGCTGCAATTCCTGAGTTTTCCCCAAGAAAGAAACAGATTTTCTAGTGAAATCTAAACAGAAACATTAGTATCAGAATTTAATATCAATATTGTGATATCTAGATTGAGCTTATAGCTAGGAAGCAGAAAGAGAGACTACTTTCCATACATATCCCTTTCTGTACAAGGCTAGTGCATCTCATGGTTTTTTGAAGGCTTATTTAATTCAAGTTAGCATTCACCACATTTGAGAAACATGTCACCAGGTGTTTTAACTGAAAGCAGAGATCAATGAAATATCTCCTGTCTACTAATTACAGGGGTCTACTATTTTAATGAACATTTTAAAAACTGTATGTAAAAATATTTACAGTTTTATCTATGAAAAAAGGAAGAAACATAATTTTGTGCAAATTTCTTTCCTATAAACAGATTAATTTTCATATAGTGAAACTGCATTTGCATGTTAGGTAATTTTTTTAGTCCTCTATGTTTTTTCTTCAGAGCTGCTTGATGATCTTTGCCCGTCATAAGGTAGGTACTGTGGCTGTGTCAGCCCAAGAGAAATTGTCCAAGAATTCTAACAGTGCACCAAATACTCTTCTCAAAGGTATACTCTGTAGAGAGTATCTTCATCTGACAAACATGATTTCAATTCAGGAAATAGCTTGCAGTCATTCTATTGGATCTGACATCAGCAGTATCCACAGAGCCATTCTGTGCAGACTCCCTGCTTTTAAAGGTCTTCCCATCACTGTTATTGGTCTCACAGATGATGAAGTATGACACTCCATAAACAATGAGCTAGGCCTTTTGTAGGCTGCTTCGCTTTTTTTGGCTTCAAACTGCCACTGAATGTCAAATCAATTTGGCTCTCATTAGAACAGCTTTATATGTGCAAATGTATTTGTGTCTGGTTGCCACGTTTTTCTATTTTTGCCTTCCTTTCCCTTTGCCTTTTTTTCTCCTCTCCCTTGGATGATGTAATTTTTCTCTAATCAAAGCCAACACCTGTTTCTCTAAAGTAGGAGCTTCTGTAAAGAGCTCTTTATCACAACCTGTGTACACCCTAGATGGGCTCACTATGAATCAAGTTCCCCTGGAACAAAGAGGAAGTGCTCTGTTACAGTGACATTGTACATCATAGAGCCTGGATAAAGTCAAGAGCTGATGTTGCTTTGACTTTTGACATCCCAGGAGACTGCTGTCTAGATACTGCAAGGTGTGTAAGCCACTGTCTTTGATAAGTAATGAAACAATAATTCTTACCTTCCTGGTCAGAATGGTACACAGTGCTGAATTTGGCTTGGTGGGGGTTCTGGGGTTGGAGTTTTTGTATTAACCAGTTGAAAGAAACACAGAATTGCACCTTCAAGGACTTTTGGTTTTCTGAAGAACAAACATGCTTGAAGCCAAATAAAGACTGCCATACAATAAAGAGAATAGAACAAATAGGGATGACAGAACTCTCAGTTCTGAAGTCAGTGAAGTTAGTGAAGATCTGGTCTAAGAGAGTACATTACAAGTAGTCTGAAATGGCTGGAGCTCAGAGCAGAAAGGAAACACTGATATGCTGAAAGACTGCCATAAACTCTTTATTGTGACACATTTGAAAGAAACATAGGCTCACATTTCTTGTACTTAGGACCACCTTGCCCCTTATGAGACTTATCTCATGGAAATAGCTACTGAGGGATACTGTGTCCGGAATGGTTTTGGATTGTATTGAACAGTGTAAAATTCCTTCTTCTCAGAAATGACTTCTAAGTTTCAACATGTAATCATTCTCTTTCTCCTCCCCACATGTTATACAACTGAAACCCAGTGTATATTCCCATGCCCTTTAGGAGGAATATGTACATTTTCAAATAACTACCTAAATATATCCAGGTCAGAGACATGTTGTGTTCCAGGCAGCAAGGCAATTGTAAGTTGTCAAGCTACCTACTGTGTCCTCTTGCCTGTATTGATCCTTGTTTCAAGGTACCAGAAATATTTTTCTTGTTTCTTTCAATGGAAAGATACAAATTTTAGAAGCTGGGCAACCTATAAATGGAGTGAGACAGAAAAAAAACAGAGCGAACTATACCCACATTCCCTCAAAACATGAACATTTGGCCCTTAGGAAGGATGAAACTTTTCTCTGGGCACTGCAGGGCAGAAACAAAGGAGAAAGAAACTGCATGGTTTTGCCACTTGCCCTAATGGGCTAAAACAACTTCAGGGACCTCAGGCTGTCCAAGGAGGGTCCTTGCTCAGTTTGTGAGTGGATAAACTTGCTTCTATATGATGGGACTCTGAGTCAGGTGCTCTCCAAGGAAAATGCCTACTTTCAGAGCTGAAGAAGAGATTTGCTTGGCTCAGATACTCAGTTATTTCAAAACCAGTGCTAGCTCTAACTGAAATATATTGGTAATCTGCCATCTGTGGTTTTCTTGAGCAGAAATTTTGACTGAAGTCCAGGTCTTAGTAGATATGAGGCCACATTACAAAATCCATCCTCCTACTCGACATCATCCTTCATAGTGTCTTACTGTGTTACTGCCTTTGGATTAAGGATCACAGCAAAGCATGGAAAATGTGGATACTTCAGTTGCCAAGTCATTTCTTGGTCTCTGTATTGAAGCTATCTATAGTGAGTATTGCTGACATCTATTCTAGCCACAGGATTGTCAAAGCATTTTTTGTGTGTAGTAAATTTGCATAAACACTCCACCCCAAATATAGTGAAACATAGAAAGGAGAGACATAAATTATATTTAAAAAAATATTAAAAGACTTCTTGATTGATTTGCAGAAGCATAGCAAAATTCCTTCATATAGTGGCCTCATGAATGAGATGATAATATGCAAGTAAAGCATAATGATTGGCATATTAAATACAAGATCTTTGTCACCATCTGTTTCCTGATTGTGTCAGCAAGTTGGGTTTTTTTTCATGGAAGTGTGAGAATACACCGTGGCCTCGAAGTATCAAAATGTCAATTATACATCACGTTTTAAAGTTGGAAGCCCAAATCACAAAAAAACATTTTGAAATCTTCCTGAATTCTGTTTGAAACATGGACAAATTATTACCTATCCTTCACATTTAGCCTGACTGTACAGTCACATTGACATTGTGCTGGAGAGTAAAACAGGGCAGAAACACAACAGAGGCCAGGTCTACAACTTAGTAATGAATACTTAAAAAAGTGATACAGGAGACAGGGGGGAAACCAGGAATTCAATATGAAGTGAATAGTGTTAGAAGAGCCCTATTGAATACTTGTTAATTCAATCTCAAGTACTTTGAAAATAGTTTCGCATTTCTGAAATTTTCCAATACAAATAACACAAGGAAGACAGTATTTCTTTGTCTGTAGTCACCTGTACTGGCAGAAAAAACCCCCATCCTAATTAATGTAATGATCAGTAGAAACTATGGAAGTAGAATATCTTTGTCAGAGCCACCTAAATTCAGGAACATTTTCATTAAGGCAACAGGCTCTGGTTTACCCCCTCTGAGGACTTAATAAGAATAATATTTATAAGAACAATGATTTTATATTTCTCTCTATATATTATTTTAGTATTTTTTTTAATTAGATAATATTTTTTCCTACATAGGGTGAGGTCTACTAACATATATGATACCAGCATCAGCAGCCTAGATGTGAAAGCACATAAAGAACTCTCTAATTCAGGTTCAGAAATATAAATACAAGTCCTTTCCAAAGCTGAAAAGGCCACTAGTGTTTCATTTCCGCTTGGGGGATGAAACAGAAGGAATGGGTATGATGTAAACTGATTCTTCACTCACTGAGGACACTGATAAGATCACCAAATAAAGGCAGTGGCCTTTACACTTGCTGGTAGGCCAATTATACTAGTGAAAATGAAATAGGTGTATCTGTGTAAGACGTGACAAAGAACATAATCATGTCCAACCAATCTAGCATGAGCTAAGCTGGGAGAAGAGCTGAAAAGGGCCTCAAAGAAAGAAACAGACTTCCAAAATTGTACCTAATTGGACTTCTGATGGAGCATAATGAACACACATCTTCTATTGCAATTATTCTAGTATTAGTACAATACGTGATATGATATACAATCCACTATTTAAAAGGGACTGCTTATGGTATTTGCAGATTAGGTAGCAATTTTTTGCCATAATAAGGCAGCAATTTATAACATTTAAAATTGAGTCAAGTGAGGCTGAATCTAAAATGAGGAGACCTCAAGTAATACAACTTATTATATGTCTGGGGTCATAGGAAACAGGGATACTAATACCTAACAATTATTAAGTACTTTGACTCTAACTAATAGCAGTTCTTCTAGTATGGCTACTTATATTAATCATGCACATGCATGTATAAGAAATCAAAAATTTGGGTAGATATGATCAAGGGTTTCTTATTTAGGCAGTTTTCCATGTTGTACTAGGCTTACCTTAACTAGTAATGTAAACGTTTTTCCTACTTTGAAATGATCTGCAAAGTTTCAGCAGAGATTTGTGTGTTTGTTGGAGCTGCGTGCTCTACTTGATACCATTCTCTCATCAGCATAAGCTTCTGGAAAGCAGAGAAGAATAAACGTCAGGGTTGATACTGTGCAGCTGTAGTTTGATTGATAAAGTTTGTAGCCTGACCATACGTATACACACGAACCAGTGCTCTGAGCAGAAAAAAAATGAATACAGGAGGAAAAAGCTTTTCTGAGAGCTTTCACATATAACTGTTGCCAAGGTAACTGTATGCATGTATGTGTGTTCCAAACAGGTACCTTTTGGGGGTCTGACTCTCAGCTTGTGCATCTCACACTGAGATGTCAACTAAATGCAAGCTGTAACAGCCCAGGAAAACACACTATGATAAATAATTAGTTCATTGCTAAGAAAAGAGGTTTTGTATGTATGTATGCATACTGCTGGTGTCACTGTCATCTCTAAAAGTGAGGTCTGGGTCTCTGTTGTTATTAAATAACTCTAAAATTGGGCTGTGACCATCACTTCATATCTCAGATTCCGATAGCAGGGAATGAAAGTGTCCTTGATGTCTCTTTACCATTGGTTCCTTCTTCCTTCTGTAAATCCATTGTTCTATTTCTTCCATCATACTTTGTAGTGTCCATTCTGAAATGACTGTTAACTACTGTATGAGATATAGTTTGTCTTATTTTTCTTCTCAACTGCTCTGTCAGGCATCCCAAATGACAGAAACAAATGCCTCGCACCTGTTATTTTTTTGCTACTTAGGATGTGATCCCAAAACAAGTAAGCTTAATAGAAGATTTGTTACTGATATCCATGTGTTTTTGTTTTCCCTCACATCAGGAATATGCAATGTGCTATGTTCCTTGCTCACCTGGCACTTCCGAAAGAATGCTTTGAAGACTTCTGTCATTCTCTGCTCAATAATCTCAGCCACTACAGAACTCTTGTATTCCATATATTCTGTATTTTCCTAGGTTTCAATATATATTGTATAAAAATACATTATAAAATCCAATGAATACGTGTTATAAAATATATCTATTCACTGTAAGAAAAAGCCGTTTTCTTCATCTTTCAATTGAAGATGCATAATCTTCACTCAGTGTTCCTTTAGCATTTGTAAAGCCAAGTCAAGACATTAAACTGTTTTGCAACAACAAATGCAAGGCTCAGTCTTGCAAGTGTTTGTACTCAAGCAACTTTACCCAGAAGAGTTACCTGATTAAGTTCAAAGAAAAGTCAGAATCATTATCAGAGTAAAGTAACTCTAGTGTGTAAGGTGGTTAGGCAAGATTTGCAAATAGAAGAGGTGCTGTTTGCGGCTGTATATCTGCATGCAGGTGCCAGTTTTTACTGAGAAAAAAAAATCATAATATTTAGAGTTTACTGGTAGTACTAAGTGCTCTGTGTACTTTATTCATGCTAGCTTCAAAATGAGCTGGATCCAGAAATATTCACAGTTCTTTTGTGTTCATTTGTGCAGACACCGAGGCAATCAAGCTTCATTGTCATTAGTTTGCTGAAATTAAATATAAAATTCAGAGAGGTATTTGTAAAATGTGTTAACACTTTTATTCCACCAGAATACTTATCACAGAAACAATGCCTTGTCAGTGCCTAGTAAACCAGCAGCAATTAGACTGTACAATTCCATTCCTTTACATGGAGCATCAAAAGTGTCCAAGAGAATGATTCGGGATCAATTTGCACTCTTGCAAAAATAGCAACTAAGCTAAATGATAATTACTAATTCCTGTTAAGGATCGATTTTTCATTTAATTTCTGTATCTTTGAATTTATTATGTCCACTGTTCCAGAGAGGGGTAAAAACCAGAAAACCTTACTGTTGTAAATTATTTACAATTGTAAGTAAGATAATTGGAATAAACAATTAAGGAAGCTTCTGGTAAGATAAGTGTGTTAACTTAAGAAGTTGAAAAATTCAGATTAGAAATACAGCTTTAGATCATGCAATTACAAAACTATTTTACAATCACAACCTTATTGTACAGAAGTAGTTAATCAGATCAATCTTATGCTTTTTACATGAAACTACTGAATCACAGCAGGAAATTTGTGCTATTCTGAAAACTGAGATCTCGTAAAGAACACTTTACAGCAGATCGCTCTGAGGGGAAAAAACAATTAAGTAATAACAGTATAACCTACCCGGAAATAAAGCTCATACAGTCACAGATACACCATATGCATTGCTAGTGTTTCACTTAAAACAATAGTAAAAGGTAATGTAGGTAAAAAAAATTGGAATCTTTAATTTGGTTATGTTTTTTAAACATAAGACAGGGTTTGTACCCTCTCAATCTGTATCCTGACCCAGGGGCGGACTTCCCAGCTTCTTCATGCATGACAGGATTAAACCCTTTCATTGGTGAGGTTATGGCTTGTGCCTGCCATGCTGTGATGCTTGGCTTCTACACTCCTCTGCTAAGCAGCCTTTAATGTTCCCTCCCAGAGATATGAAACCCATAGGGAAAGTGATGCTAAAAAGGGTGAAAAAGGAAAAAAGTGGAGGTTCTCTGAGAATTCTTCTGCTTGCATCCTTTTCCCAAAGGACTTCAGCATGTCACACTACAGAAGTGGGGTTAATCTAGGCTGAAGGGGGAGCAAAATCCCCAAAAGCCCCATAGAAAGAGTTGGGCTTCAAAAAGGATGCCAAGCCATGAGAGTACCAATATGGGAACTCTCTCCCACTTAGTATTTCCAGCTGTGGCTTCAGCATGTCCTAGGCTTAGGGTTCAGGCTAGATTTATGAGCAGGAGAGTCAGCTATCATATTATTTTGAGAAGTGCTTTAAGGCTGAGCTGTGTAGTTAGTGGTTACTGCTCACATTTTTTAAAATTATCAGAATACAGCCAGGTGAGGTTTTCGATTTAAATTAGAAAGTGGTCACTGAAAGGCTTCAGTGAGAGGGCTTCCAATTTGAATTCACTTTTGAATGTTCTGTGTGAGTTCAATGTGAGTTAGAAAAATGCTCTTGAGGACCATTAAGAAATAATTATAGTACTGATATAATATTTATAATTATTTATACATCTGTCTCATAAGAGCAAAATGAAATAAGATCTTGCTGTGCATCCAAGAGTGTTGGAGAACTTGGAAATAAGACAGCATTATATAATGTTCTACAGTCACATTTAAAATATTGTCAGAAGAAATAAGACAGTGAGCTAAATAGGCTTACATGGAATACCACCATGAACAAGAGTGACATCTGATACAATATTGACACTATAATTTTAACAAACCCATTCCAAGCCATTTTAAGACTGAATACATGCCTTCCCTGCTGTTCCTTTTTGCTGTGATTATTTGTTTGGTTTCATTTGGTTTGTCTCGTTAGAATTTTTAGAATGGCAATTAGATGAGGTCTAAACTGAATGCAGGCATTAGGCAAGAAACCTTGCAACAACCCATATTGGATGCCATTGTTTATTTTAAATTTGAACTTAATTACTGTGAGATCCCAGGCTCTGTAAAGACAATGAGTGCCATCTATAAATGCTAATATAAATCAATAAAGAGGGGGAGGTTAAATGATTTATTTTGGACCTCAGCCACCATATAATAACTGATGCTCATTACAGCCTCAGCAGTGAATGGGAAATCAAAACATCAAATAGTGCAAACAAGATTGTCTTATTTTGCAGGAAATTCAGAATATTCCATTCATCCTGGCGATCTGTTTTTATCCTATTAAAAGGTAAGTCAATTCTTGTATTTAAATAGACGTCTTGCCTAAGAAAGGGCTGCTGGAGTTTTCCCAGTGTTTCCATGACTTTCAGCCGTTGCCAACTTTTCCCGAAAAATAGCAAAGATAGCTGCCAAAACGGAGCTGTAACATTGAAGTCAAAAGAGTACTATGGGTACAAGTTTTAAGGTCTGCAATACTTTTCACCCTTCTAGCAGAGCTGACTATTTTATTAATATTTTAATTTCTTTTTTTAATAAAATAGGACTCCAGAATTGTCTTTATAACTCTCTTCAAGAGCACAAACAAATAATTTTACTTTTTGAGCCCTGATTGGCACATTATAGGAGCATCAGAAAAGTGGGGCTGCACTGGCACAAAAATTTCTCTATTAGAGGTTTAATTCATTATCCAAATTTGTCAGGACACATTTTTCAGATGACTATTGCACTTCCATATAATTCTTTGTTTTAATTAATTTTGAAGAAAAAAGATTTTAAGTGCTCTTTCTCCATACAAATTGGTTCAGCTCAAAAAATAATGGCAAGAAAAAATTAATCTCTCTTGATTTCACGTACAGAAAGTTTTATGTGTACCCATTATTTGCTTAGCATTTTGAAGAGACCAGTTTTGAAGCTTATTCAGGGCCATTGTGAGAAATTTCATGTAGATTAACCAACAGAACTTGTGGAACTTGACTGAAAATGTTTCAATGTCCCAGTGACAGCATGTTGTCAGGTGAACTGTTTTTCTTCCAGGTACTATTACTTGAATGCAGCAGCTACAAGGTAATCAGGGGATCAGCCAGCTCATGGCTTGGATGGGTACAGCCTCTACTGGGGTAAAAACTGGCTGGGTGACTGGGCACAGAGAGGGATTGTGAATGGTACCCCATCCACTTGGTGTCTAGTGAGGTGTGGTGTCCCCCAGGGATCAGTGCTGGGTCCAGTTCTATTCAACATCTTTACTGATGATCTGGATGAGGGGATTGAATCTCCCGTTAGTAAATTCATGGATGACACCAAGATGGGGGGCAGTGTCGATCTGCTGGAGGGGAAGATGCTGCTGCAGAGAGATTTGGACAGGCTGGGTCAATGGGCAGAGGCCAGTGGGATGAGGTTTAACAGGACCAAGTGCAGAGTCCTGTATTTTGGTCACAATAACCCCCTGCAGCTATAGACTGAGGAATGCGTAGCTGGAGACTGGCCTGGTGGAGAGGGACCTGGGAGTACTGGTTGATAACCAGCTAAATACGGGCCAGCATTGTGCTCAGTTGGCTTGAAAGGCCAATGACATCCTGGCTTGTATCAGGAACAGTGTGGCCAGCAGAACTAGGGACAACATTCTTCCCCTGTACTTGGCACTGGTGAGACCTCACCTTGAGTACNCTGGGGTTGTTCAGCCTGGAGAAGAGGAGAGTCACGGGGAACCATATCATTCTTTATAACTACATAAAGGGAAGTTGTAGACAGGTAGAGAATGGGTTCTTCTCCCAGGCAACCAGTGATAGGACAAGAGGGCATGTCCTGAAGCTGCACCAAGGGAGGTTAGGGTAAATGATAGGAAGCACTTCCTCACAGAAAGGGTGATCAGATACTGGAATGGACTGCCCAGGGCAGCGATAGAGTCATCATCCCTGGAGGTGTTTAAGAAAAGACTGGATGTGGTACTCAGTGTCATGATCTAGCTGATTGTGGTGATGTTAGGTCACAAGCTGGACTTGATGATCTCAGAGGTCTTTTCCAGCCTCAATATTTCTGTGATTCTGTGATTAAAATGGGAGATGCAGTCTCTCTATAGTTTCTGGAGTTACTGTTACTTTAGCTGTTTTGCATTCAAAAGACATCGCGTGGAGATTTACAAGCATGGGACTGAAGAAGATATGAACAATAGTGGTAGTTACTCTACCCTTCTAGATGGAAGTAATGTACATCAGCATCCAGTCTTCTTACCACAGTTGACCCTTTTGAGTAAAATAAAAATAATCAGGGACTATTTCAGAGAATGAGCTAGGAGAAGCAGAGATTCCTAGAAAGGACATCTAGGTTACTTCAGTTTTTGCTTCCTTCCTAGCTACCAGTCTGGCCAACTTCCTGAGGAAGCTCTCAGGGAGTCAGGCAAGTACCGTTTTGACAACACAGAAGACCTGAGGTCACAGGATTATGCAAGCCATCAGAATGATTAATAGTGCCAAATAAAGTGAATGTTTTAGTCTTTTGGTATCTCATTTGAAATTAAATAATATTTACTTCCTGTTCTCAGTTCTAACTGTGTACTGTGTGCTGCTAAATTGAGACACAGACCATGACAAGTTACCTAGATTAACACCCAGTTCTGAGAGAGAGTGGAAGATATTCTTACCATTTATGAAAGTTGAGTAACTGTTAGGTAAAACACTCCAGTAACAGACACTTCTCAACAGCTTGCTTCCAGATACCTTGTCTCAGAAGTAAGTTCACACCATAGTCAGAAAATTTTTGTTTTCTTTTTAATGTTTAATTTACCAGCAATGTACTAGACATTAATATAATATCACACTATTTTTACCTATATTTTGTGTTTGAGGACTAATTGAATCCTTTCTCCAGATGAAACAAATTCCTTTATTTCTCCTTTTAATTGGGTCAAGTTTTCTAAGTTTTGGGGTTTTTTAACAAGGTAATTGTGGTCACACAATTTGGAGCTCATTCATTTCCAGAGAATTTTCCTCCAGGACCAGCATTTGGACCTGTTTTGGGGAAAAGAATCCTTTTTATTTAGTTGGGAGTAAAACTAACTGTTGACTCAATCAAAGTAAGCATTCCAAGGAAAAGAACCTCAGTGCTGCAATTCAGACCTACTTGTTCTTAGGCAGGCATGGAAGCTGCTTGCCAAGTCTGTGCTTTTTCAGTAACATCTAGTGGACATTCCCAAAGTTTATCATGTTGATGGAAATTATTTTATCAGTTTCTATGACTCTTCTGCTAATGATGACTCCGTTCTTCAAGGATGGGAGACTTTTAATTATGCTGATAGGTGTTGATTTGGAGCTGTGCAGGAGTCAGCCCTCAAAACTATAACATTGAAGACACATCAAGGGTCAGACAACTCTTTTCATTAACGTAAGACTGATGGTTGTAATCTGAAATAGGATGTGAAGCCACAAGGTCTGTGAAAACGCTCCCACTCTCTCCCACCTATCATTCTCCAAGCTGTCTCCTCAGTTCCTGAGATCAGAGGAGTAGTTTGGCTAATAGTACTGTAGTCAAATGAAGCTATTTGTTGCTGGAAGGAGTTTAAGTAACAGGCTGCTATCCTGCTTCTAGCAACACATTTTTTGTCCATCTTTAGCCTCTGTTTTCCAGCATTCCATTCTTTACATGCATGGAATGATAACTGTTTGAATATGTCAAATGATGATTTATTGTCATGAACATTATAGTAGTGTTAAAAACAACTGAATCTCACCAACTGGCTGTTCTCTTAAACATGTGGTGTCTGAGTGCTTCAGTGTTCTGTTCAAAGCAAATACTGTATCTTTGTTCATACAATAGAGAAGTCTCCTTTGCATTATTTACTTTACTTTAGCTTAGTGTATCTCAGACTGTCATGAGCATGTCATAAATCTAAGATTAAAACATAAGATTTTACTTGCCAAAACAAGATACAAAAGAATGAGTGGGAAATATTGTAGGAATTAAAAATATTGTACTTGTTTGAATGTACTACCCTATGCAGTTTTTTCAAAAAGCAATGAAAAGGCAAAAACCTACATGGAAAAATGTAGGGAAACCTGCAAAAATGACACAGTATTTGCATTTCTGGCAAATTGAGTTCAGACTCTTGTGATTTTTATCTAATCTCCTTTTTCTCTCGGTCTCATAGGATGCTTTCCAGGTATTATCTTATGATACCCGAAGGGTCTTGTTCTTCTGCTATATATTATGAACAGCTTTCAAAGAAACACCTGGAAGTGCTAGCACTGTGTGGTGACAGAAAAATGCTGGAATAAAAGAGGGAAGAAGTGGGATATCCTGACAGTTCTTCAGTCCACCAAGTCTGTTATTTCTGTTCTGTCTTCATAATGGCTATAAAATATGAGCTGGGAGTATGATGTCAATGCATCCACTTCCAATAATTGATATGATGAATATTCTCAACCTTCTGACACCTTCTGTATCTCCTCACATCTCAGGAAACTTCATTCATCAACCACATTTGAAATGTTTAAGTAATTTCAGTGATGTATGGAGCACTGAAACTCCCTTGTTAGAAATCTATGCTACTAACATTCTATCAAATTAAAAAGCCACTGAGCTCTTATGCATAAAATTATCATAAATTATCTCTGAAGGTTCATTGCTGTTTGGAATGTTTAATTGCTCACTCAGCTGAACTTCAGCAGCTCAAGATTATTAATCAATTTGTCAGAAGCTTTCTCATAATGCCATCTTTTACACTGCAGTTATATGCCTGGAAAACCTATGTACTAAGCAGCTTTATGCAGCAAGTCAACAGTAGCCATGCACACCTTCACTACTTTTTTGCATCTTTGCTTTTTTGTTTGTCGGACTTCTTTCATAAAATTAAAATGAGCCTGTGAAATGTTTCAAGTATCAGAAATATACTGAGAGCTAGCATTTTTCTTTTTTTCTATGAGTATTGTCACTACAATCCTTCAAAGCCTTCCTTAAAACCAGTAATGTCCATTAGCAGATGGTAAGATGAAAAGCAAAACACCAGTAGCAGATACATCACTTGTACTTTTTTGATGTCTGGGAATACCGAAGCGCAGCACAATTTCTTGTGTGTATCAGCTCCTTGGTACAATTTCATCGCCATTACCCATTCCTATTACACATAACTTCTAGCACCAAGAAATAAAGGATGTCATTACCTTTGGCATTGTGTCAAACCGAAAATGATGTGCTGAAGATTGAGCATGAAATACTTTGAAAAAATGGGAAGAGAAGCCAGATCTTCAGATTCCCAGTAACATCTTAACACATGAATCCTTACTTCATCACCCTGCTCAACAGTGACGCTTTACAGATGAACAACTGATCTGTGATTAGCTAGATTACAGAACCTACAATATTTGTATTTTTTTGTTCTTTGCACTGTCAAAGTGTGCCATGCTGTATGTTAGCAATAGAAAAATACATTGAGCAATGCAGAGGTGAACCTGTTTAAAATGTGCACTATTGTATGTGGAGGGTCACAACAATTCCTAGAAGTGATCAATTCTGTAAGGTAAGGATAGATATACTTTGCATATGTGCTTAGATGTGAACATGTTATTATGGATGATCCTAAGCCTACACATACAGTTTTGTATATCGCACAGAAGGTTGTGCATCTCTGGGCACATACAGAGAAAACTGAAGTGATACTGTACTTAGCTCACTAATAAATCAATGGAAGTGAATGACAACTAACACAGTTTGAAGGTCATGGTGTGTAGTAAAATAAAGAGCAAGACACTAGATAAGTTAGAGTCCTCAGCTTACTTGTTTTTGTACTTTTCCTTTCATCTTCTTCTCCTTTCATAATTCCATTAAAGCAAGAAAACTGCAATGCCAGAGTCCAGGTTCATTCAGAGCTCACTAGATGATGCAAGTCATCCACAAAAAAAACACAAAACAAACATTGCTTCTTTTTCTGGGGTTTGTTCTGGTAAACATAATCTCAGAGCTGCAGGGACATTACTTTAGCCATTTCCCATTAACACATCTTTTTTCTTTGATTACTTTGCAATGCTTATAGTCAACTAAAATGGTTATTCCTTCAACAGATGTCCTCAGGAGGGAGTGTAGGCGAATGAAATCTTTGCATATAGAAGACTCCTGCTGAGTAATAAATCTCAAATTCTACTGTGGCCCTGATTCCCTGCTAGTGCAAGTTGTGGCAGATACAGCATGCTTGGTACCTTTAGGAAAAGAGTTACTGAGAGTTCATAAACATTATACACAAAACCTTCTGTCAATTTTGTATTTATGTGTGCAGTGTGCATATTTTAATATTATAAACTGTTTTGTGGCTACTTCCCTTTTACCTAAAAACTGTTAAATTTTAATACCTCAGTCACTCTGGGACAGACTTCTTTTTATTCTTATACAGGTAGACCTGTCAATCTTCATGTGTCACACTAAGTACAAACTATAGAATGACTGCTATTTCCCAGCCTGGATGTAAGATCTGTATTTTTTAGATCCAAAGATTTTTTAACAAGAAAATAGGAGAGGAGAATGGGAAGTCCCATCACTGACATTCTTGTTTACTGACATATTTGAATAATAGGGGGCAAAAGAATGTTCTAGAACTGTAAAATTAACTTTTTTCATCACTAAATAATTCGTATTTTGTTAGAAGATTTGAAGTTCATTTTACATTTATAAACCTTATAACTTTTCATAGCTGGTTGTTTGTCACTTTACTCCACAGCTGATGGACGTGAAGCAAAGCTGATGAAAAAGGTGAATCATTAGTTTAATATTAGCTAAAGAAGTAATTTCTTTAGACAACTTATTTCCAGCTTCTAATCATATAGATCATATCATATGGGCAATTTCTTAAATGTGTGGCAAGGAAAAGAAGTCCTTGGGAAAGAACTGCAGAAGTACACTAACAGTCTTGGACACCTGCAGTGGCTAAAAGGAGGGAGATGTTGAAGCATGAATGTACTTGAAAACGAGAAAGGTTCTTGTCTAAGGCACCATGATATGGCAGCCTGCAGACAGATTAAAATCAGTGAGGAATACAGAGTAAGTGAAATGATGTCTATTGATGCACAAGACAAGTATGGACATGAAGAGGGTCATTTCAAGATGAAATAACAATAAGTCTGGATTCAGAAATCAGGTTTTCAAAATGTATAGACATGTAGGTAAGGGTAGAATTATGATGACAACTGTGTCTGGATAAAATAGAAAACTCGATAAAATAGAAAACTTCTGTAACTGCACTATCCTAACTTGGGGTGCATGCCAAAGCAAAGTGTATTAACACCAGCAATAATAGTATCAAAATGACAAAGTGAAATTACGACTTGTCAATCTTCACTTCCAGGAAAGCTTTCAAACACAAAGTTGCAAAGGCAATTTTATTTTTTATTTGAAGGCAGCAATTTATTTTAGTGATTTTTTTTTTCACTTATAAATGGATTCATCCTTGTCTAAGGCTTAATGATTTACAGCTTTTTTTTCAAAGTTCATAATAACACTGCTGGAATAACAGAAAAGGATCTGTCTTCTCCATTAAATGATATGCATGTGACATTAACAGGTAGTGATGTTGTAGGAGTGGTTTTAAGTCTAAATTAAAACCTGTGGCTTAGATTGTTTTTTTTAGTTTGACCAGAACACTGATTAAAAAATCACAGATTTTCTTTTGAGCACCACAAAATCCCAAAGTATGTTGGCTTTTGATGATTGTGAGCTTACACTTAACCTTGACAGAAGAGATAATTGCATCTCTGTTCTATCCACGGTAGAGCTTTACTTTAGAAATAGCAAACTGCATGTTAATTCTATTCTTGTACTGTCACAAATTGCACAGAGGTATCATTAAAACAGCAGATTTCTGAACATAATTTGCATTGCACTTTGTTTGAGTAACAGCTATGTACTTAACTATCTATATGATTTTACTGATGTCTTCATCTTACTGATTCCTCCAGACACAGCCCCAATGTAAATATTAACTGCTATAACTGCTATAGCTGTTATAATCTAAGTAATAGTGATAGTGATGAACAGTAATAAACTTATATAATACACATTGCTCATCTGGAAATCTCCAGAGTTTAATGCTGAAATGCAAACACCTCAATGGTGAAAGCCAACAGTTGTTTAAATGCAAAAGCAATTTAAAGAGGAAATGAAGACGACTAGATACAAATGAAAAAATAGGTGGAACTAGAGGTTGATCAGTGGCAATCTTCTTCTGTTCTAGAAAAAAATGTTAGGTTTTATTGCTACTGTGCTTTTTCCTCTATAGACATAAAAGGCAAAAAGCCCTCTGCAATAATTAGTGTCTTCATATCAGTTTGACCCAGAGACAGGACAGTATTTTTATATTACTATGTCTCTGTTCATAAATTACATTTTACATATGCTGTCTCATGATAAAACTTACCAAAATTCATTACTTAATGATTTGACTTTTACATATATTGTGATAATATAGTGCACTGAAAAAAAATGGCCTTGATGGTCTATTGGTTTGGTGCCTGCAATCTTAAGCACACCAAACTGCTCTTGGATACAATCTACTGGGCAAGAGAAGCAGCTTGGGGAAACTAAAGAATTTAATTAAATCTACATCTACAACATGAAGAGAAAAATCCTAGACAGGTGAAACCAATGAAACAGACGCTGTGTCACAATGCTGTTATACATTCTGAGAAAAAATGGGAGCAGTCTTTTGCTGCAGATCAGAGGCCCTGATGAAAGGGACATGTATTGCAGCAAAAAAGGGAGCTGCCCCTGGGACACTTCANCTGTCTCATGATAAAACTTACCAAAATTCATTACTTAATGATTTGACTTTTACATATATTGTGATAATATAGTGCGTTGAAAAAAAATGGCCTTGATTGGTCTATTGGTTTGGTGCCTGCAATCTTAAGCACACCAAACTGCTCTTGGATACAATCTACTGGGCTAGAGAAGCAGCTTGGGGAAACTAAAGAATTTAATTAAATCTACATCTACAACATGAAGAGAAAAATCCTAGACAGGTGAAACCAATGAAACAGACGCTGTGTCACAATGCTGTTATACATTCTGAGAAAAAATGGGAGCAGTCTTTTGCTGCAGATCAGAGGCCCTGATGAAAGGGACATGTATTGCAGCAAAAAAGGGAGCTGCCCCTGGGACACTTCA
>VZRI01000475.1:116053-147556 GCA_013397515.1 Upupa epops
GTGTGGGGGGGAGGTGGGGGCGAGGGGGGACAACACGACCCTCTTATTCTTTTATATCTGCCATCTTGAATCATATCACATCCATGTTTCCTCCCCACCCTCACAAATCCAGAGCATAAACAGAAGATCTGGTATATCAAAGAGGCAGTAGTCAAACACAATCAGTGCAGCTTTAAACTTTCACGTGCTTCCTTTCGGAGCTGATAGCCTCCAAAGCATCACAGACAGGCACAATGTTATCTTTGCTGCTACTCTGAAAATTTAATGTGGCTTTTTCATAATGGCCTGGTAGGAAAAAAAATGTAGTGGTTAGTTGAGAGATTCTTCTTGCTCTGTCCTGAAACAATTGCAACAGATCAAAATCAAGGTAACCCCTGCAGCTAGCCCTGATTCTTTAGAAACCAACATAAATCACATCAATTTTGTTGTGTTCTGACTTATCTTAGGTAGAAAGGCAACTGTATCTTCCCAGACTAAGTTGTGATCATAGTGATTACAGGAACTCTTCCCAGGGCTTCAAATCAATGACTGAGTAAGGAGGGGAAAAAAAACTAAAAAGAAAGGAAAAAACCATAAAACCATCTTAAAAGAAGAAAAAACTGTCACATAGGCTGGAAAGAACAGTATCAGCAGTGACCTGAAAAACAAGATAATTCAACCACACTACAGAAGGAATTTTTGCAGACCAAAACTATGCAAAGAGGAAAAGCTTGCCATTCTGGGATAAACTGTAAAGCTCTCCCCAGTAGTGAGTAACAACTCATGAAGCCCCCTTGCTCCACAACTGTACCTTGAACTTGATGAATCTCATTTGCTTTGAGTAAAATCTTAGGCTTAACAGCATTGCTGTTCTGAGTATTGAGAAAAACATTTCTGGAGCAGTGACAGAGCCCAATTTTCTTCATTTAAGCACTGTGACCTCTCATTAGTTAAGTAATGTTTGCAATGGGATTTCCCACAAAAGTGAACTTCTCATAATTTCTCTCTGTCATTGTCTTCATAAAGTAAAACATCTAAACATTCCTATTCTGCAGATGGACAAACTGAGGCACAGAAACCTCTTCTACAGAAGTATAGGATTTGGGACATAGGAAAGCAGGCTTAGAATTCAAGTTCCCTCATATCTAGTGAAACAGTCCATCCAGTGGGCCACCTTTCTTCCTACAGTTGACGCTCTACACAGCTGCTGTAGTTGGGGTTTTATTTTTCATTAGTTTGCACGCCATCTGTCCTGCGAGTGAAAAACAAGAAGCTATTTAGACATTCCTCTCCACTGATCTCTTTCCTTCCTTCCGTCTGCCAATGGGCTGGGGAACAGAATGGTTTTTAAAATGACAATTTACATGGATATACATATAACTTAAGGCAATATCCCCTAAGAATCCTGAAACCACTTAAAAAAATACAGTTTTCCTCCTTTTTGAAGTAAAATATTGTCAAGTTAGGAAACCAATCACAACATCCCCATCTCCTGCATGGGAAAGTTACTGAAGTTACTGTGTAATATTGCATTACTCTGTACACTCATACAGTATGCCCCTCTCTCTTGGTCTCTTAGAATCATAGAATCATGGAATCATCAGGGATCAGAAGGGACCTCAAAAGATCATCCAGTCCAATCCCTCTGCCACAGCAGGACACCCCGACCAGGTCCAGGTGGGTTTAAAGTGTCTCTAGACAAGGAGACTCCACAAACCCCCCAGGCAGCCCCCTGCAGCTCCCCTATCTCCCTCCCTGGGAAGAAGTTCTAGAATCGGTCAGGGTTGGAAGAGACCACAGGATCATCCAGTTCCAATCCCCCTATCATGGGCAGGGACACTTCACCCAAGATCAGGCTCTCTGTTTCCCATTCTCTCTCCATTCCTGTCCCTTTCTCTTCCTCTCAGTAGCCCTGTTATTCAGTCAATGGACGTGGCAAGAGATATACAAACCTACTCTCAGTTCACAGATGTGTGTCCCCTTGCCACTGTACCATACACCTCTAATTGCCAGAGAGCAATCGTATCAGGTATTGTTCAGAATCTGAACTTAGTCTTGGGGATTTGTCAGACAAGCTCTGGCCATTCTTGCTGTGACAATTTCTGTATCATCACCCCTGGCTGTCTGACTTCCACTTCTGCATAAGATCAGGGACTGGAGCTGTGAAGAAAGATGTGTCCATGCCTTGTCCTGCTGTCAGAGAAAACAGTTAAGATGAAATGTAGGCTGAGCTGTGTATCCATGTTGGGTTTTGTTGACTTTTCTATCGGGTCTACAGTAAGCTACAGCAAAGAACAGAGCAGTCAGCTGTGGGTGCAGTCTTACCCCAGTGCAGGAAGATCTACCAAAACCCATCTGTCAAAGCTCATCGTCATATGCTTTGGGCTATTTTCTCCTGCTGTAGGCAGGCAGCTCTAAGCGAATTGAGGAAAGGCAAATCTTTCTTTTCTGAGGCCAAAGACAAACATCAGGCAGTAAAATGGATGCTGACAGTTTTGCTTTTTCAGTCATCTACACAGTGAGTACAAACCTTGCTGCATGCTGATGGGAACAGGGGCTACAAAATTCTGAGAAACTTTCAGAGACTGGGTGCAGCCAAGCGGACACCAAACTGCGTGTATTTGTAAAGAAGGTATGAGGGTTCTCGGTCCTTTTCTCATGTCCTGGACTTGTCTCATGTCCTTTTCTCATGTCCAGGAGCTACACAGACAAGAAATTCCCATTTGTCTAATCAAGACTGTATGTTTTCAGTAGAGCTTTGTCCAAGAGCTGTCTTCGCCTTTGGAACCTGTTCTCTGCTGTTGTGGGAAATATCCAGCTGTTTCTGGAAGCCTGTCAAGATATTGCTTTCTAGAAGCATTTTGGTTAAAAATGTATGTTAAAAATTTTACATTTGAAGGATTATAAAAGGGGTTCTACACATTCTGTGTTTGTTTAAATTTGTGATCTGAAAGAGTTTATGTCCAATGCCTGATAAACTGTTATTGATCCATGACTCTGAGAGACTTTTGTTATCAGTGACTGATTTTCAGCTGGCTAAAGCCCTGCAGCTCATATTGACTTTAACTGTCTCTCTGAGCACTCAAAGGTTCTGGAAACCTGCTCTCATGATACGTTAGACCAGTGTGTTTTTGACATGGGTCTTGTCATAAGCCAACAGGTTGTAAATCATGCTGTTTGGAACATACCAAATCCTTACGAATCCAAATTTCCTTTTAGAATCGTGTAATTCATGTTTACAGTTCTCACATATTCTGCAGTAGTGGAAACACAGAGCGACTCTTTGGACTTCTGACTTCTAAATTTATTTCTTTAAGGGGAAAGAGACCGTCTGGTTTGCTTCAAAGATAACGTGATGTACACCAAATATATCTTTCAGCTGTCGAAGTAAAAAAACCCAGTATTAAAAAGAGATGTCATTAGAATTGTTGGGAATTATCAGAAAACATCAGTTAGTCCTTCATATTCCTTTTAGCTGACTGTATGATCTGACAGATCTTAGAGAGATACTTGTTAGCTGTGATGTAAACACACTTTAAACTTTCAGAGTATATATTTTACTGTAAACCCCTAAATTACAGGTTTGGATTGCTTCTGGCAAGCACTTACATTTTATTTAATATATCCTTGGATCCAAATAGAAACATTAGGTATGGTGGGAACTTTTCAAAACTTGTAAACCAGTTTGTGATTCTGATCTAGATTTTAAAATACTCTTCGCTGTGAACAGCAACCCCCATGGACATTGAAAAGGAAAGCAAAATGGAAATCTATTTGGCTTTATAGTAGACTACTTTCACAACAGCTATTTTTTTACCTTATTATAAAGCATAAAGCTTTTGCTCAACTCTGGTGCTGATCTCAGAAAGTCTATGGCTGATAGAGGATTTAGATCCCACAAAATCTGCTTGATGGCAGTTTATAATAGAGGGAAACAGGGAAACAGTCTAAATGTGCAAACCTTCTTGCCAGGACGGATTTTATTTCCTAGGCTCTATGTGTGGCCTTTTCTGAGTTCTGAATTTTGAGTCTTCCTTTCAAGGCAAGAGGCTATGCATTAGTCTGTGTCTTTCTTAGTCTTTCTCTCATGGTCTGAGACACCATGCCTTGAGATCTCACACTCATTTTTGAGCCCTTTCACAGTGCAAACTTGATGCTCTTCTGTTCCTACACTGAACAGGCGAATTTGGATGTTTTCTTCATCTCCTTCAAGGATGAATGTATTGCAGAGGGAACCTCCCAACATAAATCATAAATGAATGTAGCCGTTTAGCTGCTGGAGGCTTGGGTGGTCCTGTGCTTTGCAGGTCAGATACTAGCACATCCTTAGTGTGATAAGAGGTGGACAAAAAGCTACGCCCGCTCTACCCAGGGGTGATTCATTTCACTGAGGGGAGGGGACATTTCCGCTGCGGTCCTCACATGGGAGTGTGCAACAGAAATGCCTGTTTAATCACCACTGGGACTTCCACGTAAGTTCTACAAGTGGAAGATACAAGAGGGACATCTGAATCTGTGTCCCCTGGCTGCCCTGCCTGCATCCCTTCACATACAATGTTATGCTCTTTAGAGGACTGCACTAGCACTTTCTGGTCTCTCAGGGTTACTGGTTGTTAGGGATTTCTGCTGCTGAAGGCCTTCTCAAGGAAAGCTCCTTTCACTTCCAGCTCTCAGATGTTTGGCATAAACCCAAGAAGAGTATGGTTCCCGTGCCAATTAGAAGATGCTCAGATGTTACTAGTGCTGTTCGCTGTGCCTCAAATTCTTGATGAACCAATGAATGCAAATGATAGCAATAGCATAGTAGAGATGTGACAGGGATAATTCCCTTGATGAAGACTTGACAGATATGTAAAAAACTTAAAAACATGAAATTTAAAATAATTAGGCTCATTGATTAAACAAACAATCAATCAAATTGCTCTTTTATTTTATTCTTTCTTTGATAAATAGCATTTTTAAAGCAGCATCTTACTGTGTGTTGTAGCCTTACCAATAGCATACAAGAAAGAGTGTTTCAACTCGGCTAACTCCCAAAATAGTAAAACCGGGAGGCAGTAATTTTAAAGATCGAAAAAGAAACCCTCATTAAAAAGCATAATGACAGTCCAGTTTCAAGGTGACAGTGCCAAATCTTTTACCTTCTTCTTACTCTTTGTTTTTCAGTTCGTTCCACATCGCAGAGCAACTATAGCAATGTTAAATGGGTAAGACTCATATAGCAATGAATGAGCTAAAGCTTATAGCTTGAGGTCATCAGCCGTATAAATCCCAAATCTGCTTTTGAGCATGGACAAATAGATGAAGGAAAAAGCTGAGGAGCATTCTGTCATAAAAATGTCTTTCCATTACAAGGATAAAAATATAGATACAATCAACATTGCTTTTAGAAAGCATGGAACTGAATTAGTAACATTTATTGCCAACTTCTTGAGCACTGCTGGAAGAAAGCAGTGACTAGGTGATGAACCTATAATTTAGCAAAGATTTCTGGGGCTATTGTCTGTGTTTACTATGAGCTGTGCCTTCTGTTCTCTTTACAGTGCCTCTCCTACTAAAGGAACGGTGTGACTGTAAGGAATCTGCCTAGGAGCCATAAATCTTTAGAGGTAAGTGTTCTATTGTGTACTTTTATAAGGAAAGTGGAGAATTTGGTCCCTTAACAAAAGCTTCATCCTACTCTAAAGACATTTTGAAGGCACTCAGACTGCATGGGACTCTGGCTCTGGTTTCAGGAAAGTTTTTCCTTGGTTAAACTTAAACAAACTTTAGGATCAGATTACTGATCCTAAAACAATTCCACCTTTTCTTTTTGAAAATACTGTCTCTTAATTCATTTAATTTTAGATCTGAAATCTTTGTGCATCTGAAAAAAGAAAGTAATAAATCACAGCCTCCGTGATTACAGAAATTCTCCATGTACAGTTCAGAATAGAAATACTGTATAAAATGGGAGGAGTAGTTTGACTCAGGGAGCAACTCCACTAATCACAGTGCTCAAAACCAACAAAATTCTCAACTGAAAATTGATTGCTGTTGTGAGCCATGAACTTTCATGTTTAGCATGATACCAAAGGGTGTCACTCTTTACATGCTGTGTGAACAGTGGAGAGAAAGGTACCAAAGAGCAACAATTATTATCACAGCAATGTTTATAGCAGAAAATGTTCTCAATTACATGATTAGGAAAGCAGGAAGCAGCAACAATTGGCAGTAGGGTATTTAGGTGTGAACTTTACCCAAGGCTTGAGTGATGAAAGTTACTATTTGAATTATGCCACAGAGAGGGTACAGAAAAAACCACACTCTATAATTGTTCTTCTTAGCCATTTCTGATTAGATTAATTATGGTGATTCCTGCAGTATCAAGTTTTTAAAAGGAAAAGACCTGACAATCTTCCAAGCAGATCACATACCTCTCCAGAGAAGGAAACAGAAGCAGAGAAGGAATCTTATTGTCCTTCAGGGAGATCTGCAGATCTAGAGACCAGAAGAAGTTATCTGTTCATCCAGGGATATAGCCATTCAGAAATGGGATTGAAGTACATATTACTGCAGTGCCAAGTCTATGGCAAATATCAAAAAAGTTACCAGAATCTGAGATCTAACACTCCTCTGGGATGCAGTATCTTTACTGGAGTCACTTTTCAGTTACAGTGACAGGACTTAGTCACAGTGGCATAAATTATGCGGCTTCTGGGTCAGGGTAAGTCCATTTTGGCTTTCTACTTTCCCACAGTATCTGAAAGACATTGACTAGAGCATGTCTTGCCTTTTCCTGATGCCCATTTAACACTGCATTGATGTTAGGCAGAAAAACTGAAAATAACAAACATAAGAAGAAATCATTCTTTTTTCTATAGAGTAACAAAGGAGTAAAAATTTGATCTCACTCCTATCTTGACCACTTCTCCCCTTAGAACCCTGAGGCTTTTTTCAGTGACCTGTGATTTTGGGAAACCTATCTGTTGACTCAGACTGGCAAAATGCTATGAAAAAATATCCCAAATAGTTATAAAGATGTGACTGCGTTGGTAGCATTATGCATGTCTAAATGAATGTTCACCAGCAGTTCTGATGCAGTAATTTCATTTCTTAATGCTGGGCATGCTTTCAGGGCAAAGCAGAGTAAGCAAAGCTGTAGCCTGCAGGGGCTGCTGTCATGCAAGAATAATTGCACTGGGATGGAACAAACAATCAAACTGTAAGGACAGATGTTGTTTGGTTTTGTTTTATGTTAAGGGCTAAGTTTATGTTCCACATTAACAGAAACAGTCTCTTTTTGTGGAAATCTTGGGATACTTTCCAGAACTGAGTAAGAACTAAGGCATATACTTTTCAACATGTTGGGATCTCCTATCTGAGAGGATGTCCTGTTTACATTTTGTGCTCTAGCTAAGTAATTATGCTGCATGAGTGCTCCAGAAATGAGGTGAAATATAAGAGGGGAAGATGGCTTGAAATGGATTTTCACACAAGTTTGAAAAATGACACTTGCATGACCCCTGTCATCAAACCATTTGGGATTAGCCCTACAAAGGTATATATTTAACGAGAATAGGCAGTCAGAAGGGAGAGGCCTTGGCATCCATGGAATGTATTTTGGGTGGTTTAAAACTTTTTTTTCGTCTTTTTTTCAGAAGGAAAATAGGGAGCGGTTGATAATCTGTCCCCCAGCCAGTCTCATTTTGTGAAATGATCTGTGAAGGTAACCAAACACTGATGAATCCAGCACTAGCATAAAACAGCATCTAGGAACAACAAAACTAATAAAGCAAGAGGGATATATTCTCATTTCTGTCATCTCTTTGTGACTTAAAGGCTTTCCGTATGAGAATTGTGATATATCGTACAGGATTTCCATTACATGATATGAAAGCCAAGAGAAAATCAAACTTACATTTTTAAAGTCAGAATTAAGTTTGGCATGGGGTTGGCAATTATTTTTTGGTGGGAGGCAGAAATTTGTAATCAGCAATCAGATCAAGCTTCTAATACAAAAAGTGGCAAAATCAAAATGATTTTAATATTAGCAGACTTCTAAAGAAATGTTGCTGTTATAAACACCATAGTGTGTTGTGCTTTCTCTAGCTGGGGTGTAGGTCAGGTTTATTAAACTGTATGGTTTAGCTCTGTGCTGTCTCTTGAAGTTCACAACCCTCATCACCTGGTAAACTGTTCCCCAACTACTGGCGGCTGTTAGATTTAGTGGTAGGAAAACAGAGATCTAAATCCAAGAAAAGCTTGAAAGCTTTGATTTAACACACCTTGTCTATCCATTTGCATATTCATCTGTATTGCCAGAACATGTGGGAACCCTTTTCATGAGCCAAATCAAATGGCTAGCTTTTTAGGTAATGCAGAAAGAGAAATAAAGGGATCCTATCTGCTACCCATTCCCAAAACAAAAGAACCTTGTTTTATGAAAATCATAGTAGACTAACGGGAAACTACCTAAAAGATGGTAATAGTAAATATGGTGTGTAGTGCTTCTGTACACCCACAGCTTAACTGCTGTCAAGATTTGGTAGACTTCCAGGAAACAGAAATTTAAGGCACAGTTTGATAAAGTGTTAATTTTTAAATGTTTATGGGGAGCTTTTCAACCCTGTCCAAGGGATACTGATGGGCACACTTCTGTTCTCACTGTGACCTCCTGAAGCTAACTAAAATTAACAGATCTTCATTCCACCATCCGGGACTAGCCCCTCTCTCTCTGTATATAGGTAGATGTATAGATGCAAATCTTACGAGATTTTTTTATTAAGAATGTCATCCAGGGCTAAATCCTGGCATTGTTATTCATCTGGGTTTCCACTTGACCTGACACTTCTCACATTCACTTTAGTAGCATATTAACGTAAAATCCTTGTGTGCAATTGCATACAAATGAAGTCCATGGACACAAACCAGTTTGAGCTTTGGATGAAGTAAATACAGGCTTTTCTTGGGAATTAGCTCAAAAAAATAGGCTATGTGACTGCTTAAAATAGTAAGTTCATTGTATCTATCATACACAAAGAGCCTTCCTAATATGACATTCACATTTATTTCTAATTAAAAATTCTAGAAATCTGTATCTCATCGTCTGAGCTTTATGTGGTGCCCATCATCCTGGCTTGTGAGAAAGTGAGAATAGTTCATTGTATGTACTATGAGGTGTGCCAGTGTTATTTCTGAAATATGGGAACTCATAGCATAATAAAATGCACTGCAGAACTTTGAAAGCCCTTGATTCTATATTTACATCTCTGAACAAGCTCACTTTGACTCATAGCTCCTTAATTAGAGGCATAGCCGTTTTCTTTTCTGTAGGGCATTTTTTTACCCTCACAATACAAGCATACATTTGGTAACTAATACCAGCAATTAGCCTCATCTGCTATGTAAATGAGTGTAATTGCAATTAAATACTTTAGTGGCCCCGAAGGGAAAACATGCAATCATTACAAAGTAAGTCGGAGTACATGGTAAAGGGACTTCTAGGAGTGCTAACAGAAGTGCTTTTTCCCTGTGGTGAGGGAGTTATTTCTTCAGGAGTTTAGAACCTGACTCACAGGGTACTTTTTTAACTTTTTCATTGAGAACTGTGGAAACCATGGACAAAGAACGACATGTCTGATGAAGAATACAGAAATTATCTCCAGGCTTTTCACAGGATTTTGTGGTGAACATCTGAGCACCACAAAACAGGATACCAGCCAAAACCAACATTGGCTAGTTCCTGGATTTGTTTTATAGTCAAAGATCCATTGAAATCAATGGCTATGACAGTTTTACAACAACTAAATAGCTGTATCTCTGGGTACGTCTACATTATTCTTGTCTTCCACAAGGGCTGTCACAGGCATACTGCAGGCAGCCTGGCCAGGTGGTAGCAGATGGGTGTACCAAGCACAACACAGGTACTAGCACTACACAACTCACAGAGCTTGGACTTGATGTTTGAACAAACTGCAAAGGTAATCGTCTGGGTTGAAAGGGACTTTAAAGATCATCTAGTTACAACTAGATGATGCAAGGACACCTCCCAATAGACCAGGTTGTTCAAGGCACCACTGTGCCCTCTCAAGAGTTAATACAGATGCACGATCAGATATAACGTGATGGTGCAAATATGACTCAAACTTCTAGTCTGCATATCCTGTCTACATAAATTTGCATCTGAGTCACTAAGTTTCCAGTGCCAAATCCACATTTTGAAATGTAATAATTTCTCTATATTTCTTTTGTTAGTTCAGAGTAATGGAGCTATCTGTTAAATCTGAGTTGCCTAAAATTTCTTAGAGACTTGCAGTGAGGCATCTCTATTTATTATGTGCAAATATATGGACAGAGATAGGACAGCCTGGCCAGAAGATTATTAAAATGTTTCATTTCCTAAGCAGTGTTTCAACCCTCCTTTGGTGGAAAGCATTAGTGAATCACTCATTCTGGCTTTGTAAGTTCCTAGGAATGCGTGGAAATATCTGCTCTTATTCAGATAGGCTCTGCAAGGAGAGATTTCCGTGAGCAGCTTTACCACCACATTTAAAAAAAAAGAAAATGAAAAAACTCATTGAGCCTGGCTGTTTTATTCACAAATTATATAGAGTGGGGATGTTAAATTCTGATTAAGATTAAACACGGAGATGCTGATCCTTCTTACTGCATCTCAAAAATATGACTGGGAAGGAGAGGTCAAAGCTGAGTTATCATATGCAAACAGCCTATTAGTGGCCTGATTGAGTATTTTTGTTTGAGTTTTTTAAGCCATTATTTCTTTATTGGGGTATAAGTCTATATTTCTGATTAGGGACATCTGTGTTTGAGAGTACTAAGTGCAGGTGCTGCTCCATAAAGAAGTGTGGTCACCAGCTCAGCATAACAGGACCAGCAGAGGCAGTGGCCTTACTGACAAGAGTCCTGTCCTGCAGCAGCAGAGTGAGCAAACCAGACATACGCAGTGATAGCAGCAGGCTCAGACAGGAGTGCAGATCTCGAAACAAGTCGACTGTAATGAGGCATGTCCGAGGTCAGAGCCAGGAAGTCAGTCCATGGGTCAGGGTCAGAACCCAGATCCACAAGGTTCATATCAATAGCTGCAAGGCGTTACAACCTCTGCTTAAAACCATCTCCCAACCAAAGGACATAGGAATTTCTGTTGCATCTTCTTACAGCCAGTTGGGACTTCTTAGACAGATCCCTCATTTCAGAATGATGACCTTGAGCAGAGTTAAACTCTTAGGAAGGGTTGGTGTGCTCTTGGATCTGACAATCTGCTAGACTGAAAGCTACTTTATCTAGAAGAGCACTTCAAAACAGTTCTGTTTATGATAGATATTTGTGTCTTCTGGAAAAAAACCACCAAGTTAAATTCAGGATTGGCTGGACAGAAAGAAGGTACCAAGAACCAGGAGTACCTTCCAATAGAAATAGTTTGTCATCTCATTGAGTCACAGTGTATGAGTCAACATCCTGATGGGTTCTTTATTCACTGGTCCACTGAAATGTTTTAGTGTCATAGAATCATAGAATCATAAAACCATAGAATCATAGAATGCATTCAGTTGGAACATTCAAAGGTAATCTAGTCCAACCTCCCTTCAGTGAGCAGGGGCATCTTCAACTAGATAAGGTTGTTCAGAGCCTCATCTAGTCTGACCTTGAATGTCATGATCAAGTAATTTACTTTTATGTCAGACAAGGTGGTTGTGCCTATCCCTCTCTCAAGATGACTTCAGAACACCAAGTGCAGTGCAACTCATCGGTTTCACTTACAGTCTAGAAGGAAAAAAAATTGAATTTGTGCTCCAAAGCTCCCACAAACTACCTAATATAGTATTTAGTAACATAATGGGAAATAAACTGCTTGAATGTCTTTATTGTATGAATTTAAACATTCATGATTGGTGACAAAAATACTGCTACTGAGGCGAGACACTCTCTCCTGTCAAATAATGTAATTATTGTTGCATAATTCATCAGAATACCTGGAATGTCCTCACTGAGGATGGCCATCACTGCAGATTATGAGTTTGAACTCATCCATTTCTCAGCCAAAACTTGTTCTTTTCTGAGAACTAGTATCCCAAAGCATCCTATATTCCACTAAAAAAAAAGGGTTTTATAGCAATTAAGGTGAACATGTTGACTAAAGACAAATTTTCACAATGTAGTGTGCAACACCTCTTTCAGTTGCCCAGGTACTTGTGTGGATAGAGAGCAGGAACAGAATGTGCTTACAGAGCAGTATATAAAATTTTCAGAATAAAAGAATTCCTTAGAACTATAGCACTGGTTTCAAACCACTAAACTGAAAATCAGAAAAGTAGCAGGCTTCTTTTTGGACTCAGAATTAAAAATTAGTATGATTGTGTTGGCTCTGTGGAACATAATTTAAAGGAACTGGAATTCAGGCCACAGCTTAGATTGCAGTTTTTAGGAAAGGATTTGCACAGAAATGTCAGCTAAAAGCCCTGTGCTTAACGTGTCTTTTCTGTGTGAACTCATATTCACCTTAGCCCTGTGGAGCAGAAACTTTTTCTCCCAGCCAGCTGCAATATTCAGCCTGTTTGTAACCTCCTTGTAAGTGGAATTGTTTCAGCCTTTCCCCTGCCGACAGCAAAACATAAACATGAGGCACATTAAAATGGAAACAGGATCCTGGTCCTTTCTGCTTCTCAGTTTTATTTAGCAGTGACCTTTAACCCTCATTAAGATACTTTGGAAAGTTTGGGACTCCTTTTGTTGTATAGCTCATTGTGGGGATATTTAAGTTAGTTATGTTGCTTTTATCTGAAAACCATACTTACGTGCCTCTAGGCTGCAGTGTATGAAATTTAAAGATCCCACATTTATTCCAAGAAAATTGTCTGCAGAGAATGTTTCACAGCAGATGATCTGGTCACTGCAGTCAGCCTGTAGGGCTAGGCAAACACTGACATGCAGGTTTTACTCAAGAAGAGTATGCACACCAAAGTTGTAGCTGTCACCAAATATGCATTTATATACACCCTAGTGGGTACTAGAACAGAAATATGTTGATGCACAGAAAATATCAGATGCAGTTTTTTTGTCTATGAAAATATGACTTAACAGTTTGCAGTATGAGTCAATAAGTAATTATGTTATCAGTTTTGCTTGGGTTAAGAGGTTCCTGACCTGTTGACGAATGTGTTCATCTGTCTGAAACATGCAGAGATATACTAAATGTGATGCAGAGCCCAGTGTTGCTCATGGAAGTTTTGAATATCCGATACCTGCTTTTTCCAACCTTTCAACAGAAAATTCTTTCCCTTAAGTTAAAAAAGTAGCCATGCATCTTCTGATGTGAATGTGTGGAAGATGGGATTATACCGAAATATATGTCACAGGTTTTTGTTGACTTCAAGGAAACACCTTCACAAAGGCTTCAAATCTCACCACGATATTTCTTCCAGTAAAGTAGCCAACAAATTTGTTTTTGAGTTTGTCATTCACAGAATTTTTAAGGATCACTCTAATTTTAAATCCCACTAAAAATCTCATTTTGAAAAATTTTATGCCACATTTTCAGAGAAGTAATTGTATTCAAATGACAAAATGAATAAGTGAAGCAATGCAAAAAGAGAGACCTGTGAACAAAATGAGTGCAAAACATTTAAAACATGTTTCAGTTGCCATTTATATATCAGATGGAGGGATGCTCCAGATTCCCTTCCAAAACAAGCTTTTAGAAGGAATCATTTATATTAATGGAAAATGCTTTATTTTCTTGATTTCAGAGACTGTAAGATAACTCCCACAGATGCTTTTGTCAGATGGAGTTTGGTAATACTTGTTTGAGGTGATGAAAATTCGCTTCACCCTTCATAATACACTTGAACAACTAAAAGGTTTATTGTTCAAAACATACTTCTTGCTTGTGTATTGCAAGACCTTTTGGTTACCCGCCTAGTTATTAGCTCTCATATTTGTCTTATATCTGCATTTTTAAATTCAAATTGTTTCACTGGAGCTTTTAGTATCATCAGTTCCCTGTCCTTTTATGAAGGTAAACCAACAGTGTGCGTTCAACTATTCTGATTACAGCAAAATCAGAAGTTGGTTTAACCCTATAGGCCTGAGTTTGCAGAATTAGATGCATCGTGTTAAGTAGCTTCTGAAAAGTGTTCATTGGTCGCAGTTACATTTTTTCACTAATAAGGTCCAGCCTTCCAGGTTTAAAACAAATCAATTTCAATCCATAAATTTTATGTCTGTTAATGTTAGAATTTTCACTTTTAATCTTTCTTTATATTTGATGGCCAGGATATAATTCTTTATCAGTGGTTTTACAGGTTAAAGCTAGTTCAGAAAGGAAAAATCAAAAATCTTCTGCAATGCTACAATTTAAAGGGTGACCTTGTCAAAGTGAGGCATTTTTGCTTCCATTAAACTCATAGTCAGTTGGTCCCACAGGTAATGCTGAAATGTATAATGGCAGCAATTATAAAAATACTTTGCAAAAGTAGTTAAAAAAACCCTAAAAAAAATCTTTAATGCTATGGTAGTTTTTAGAAAAATGGAAGACTTTACCTTTACATTAGTAGCCATTTATGAGGTCATTTTGGAGTGTACTGTTACATAAAACATGAGGTCAGCAAGTAAGGCTAATTAAATTTTAAAAGTCACCAAAAGGTTTTTACTTTCATCCTATCCAGTCTAAAATAGTGATACAATACACCATTAATAGCCTTGGAATTGCTAATTATTTCAACATGAATAGCTGTATCAGTGCTGTCAGTTTAATTTAATACCCTCCTGGGGATTCCTGAAGAAAGCATGATTGCTGTTAATATTTTTATAGTTTTAGAAGCAAAAAAATCCCCCCCTCCCAAAAAAAAAAAAACCTACAAGAAGAATCATCCTAAACGTGAAAGTAATGATTTGGAGAAAGTACCTGTAGTAGTCCTCATGGAGAAAGGCATTTCAACTGATTTCAGGTCGTTTCAGAGAAAAGTAAGTTCCCTTGTACGCAAGTTTTCTTGGAAATAAGCTAATGTTTTTATTTTATACTATTGTTTTTAGAACTGTTGTACCATTTTCATCTATTTTAAGTTCACTGTGTACTGCAGATAATATTGTGGAGAATTTATTTTTGCACTGCTTTTGTATTAATGAGAAAAAAATCAAGTTTATCACAACAAAATATTTTATTGGCCCTGAATAAGACTTTTTGTTTAGTAAAAATATTTAGAATTTGGTAAATCTGTTCAAATTTATAAGAGAAAAAGGCTTGAGAAATCTTGGTGTTTCCCTTGAGGCTGATAGCTTCTTTCCCACCAGCGTAATTCAGTATTGCGCTGGACTGTACAGGAGTACTTCACATAAAAAACATTCCATTTTCAAGTTTACAGTTATACGCAGCACATATAGGACCTATGAAATGCTTCTCATACTATTACATGGAAAAACACATTGGTTCAGCTAGGCTGAAAACTTAAGTTGTCTTCTCCAATACAAGAGTGTTTCTCAGAAAATAATATTCTAACCATTATCTGAACGCATTGTTTTCTTCCTTGGGAGAAAATTTAGCATTGGCAATTCTCGCTTTGTAATTTCTATCCCTCAATTTACCTTAATGTGAAAGGACTTCTCTCATTTGGACTTCTAGCTGTCAGAGAGGTGATGCTCAAGCAGTACAGGAAAACATTCATTGTGTTGACACCAGAGAGTTTTTAAAAAGGTGACTTACTAGAGGTTCTATTCCCACAGTGGTACAACAAACGTTCTTTAAATGTACGAGAACAAATCTTGATTAGAATAGTCAGTGGATTGGGCTATCAGTAAAGCACAAACATGGATTCTATCATTGTGGTTTCTGTTCTTTTGAGCATTTCAAGTTGCTTTAAATTCCTATTGGTATGGAATGAATTTATGTCTACTTTGATTCCCTCTCTGCTCCCTTTGACTATACTTGAGTTTATCCTGGAGAGGCCAATAGTCCGAACAAATATTTAGTATTTCTTAGCTTGCTAAAGTTTGTCCTTCTGTAAATCTGTATAACATTCAAGTTTCCCTTCTTTTTGTATAAATATCTAACAGTCCATGCTTGGTGACTAATGAGATCATTGTTTCATAAGACAGCTAATGTTAAGTGGAGAAAACAACACAAATTCCTTCTGCGACTTTTAAATAGCAAAGGTAAATGTAGTTATCAAAAGAGCATTTTAGGTATGGATTAAGGCATGTGATATCGACAGATTTATATGGGGTATTTTACCAAATTCAGCCTGTTTAGTATATAGGAACATTTTTCAGTCATATGGATCATGAGAGCATCCCCCTGTAACTGTACGATGAATTTAGGTTAGTACACATCAACCATGAGGTAATCTGGTAGCACATTTTCATGATTGTACATTGCCATCATGACTAGACAAGTATTTTGTGATTCAATGTAGCTTCTGGCAAAGTGAATAAATGCCAAGGTTGCCAGAGCATCACAGGAAACATTTTTAATTTGAGTATGAGTATTAGGATGCAGCTGTAACGATACATGCATATGCATTGGATCTGGCCAGGAGGCAAATGCACAGCTAACTAAACCATAGTAGCACTGGCGAAAGTTTGATTCTAAAGGCCTTGTTGTCATAGGATTAGCTGAGATGATTTTGGTGGATCTAGAAGCAATTATAAAATAAAATAAACCTAGGCAATATTAAACTGGGGCATTCTGATAACCTAGTTGTGTGTTTCCTGAATAGGCTCCGGCAGGAGGCAGAGCATAGCTCAAAAAAAACCCATGCTCACACTCTGATCGTTCTGTATTCCTTTGTGTTTTAGTTTAGGTAACTACTCACACTCTGGTATTTCTATATTTTTTAATGTTTTAGATTAGGTAGCTACTAGACTTTGCATCGAGGTCATTTGTTATGACCAAGGTGAGCTTAAGAAGTAGTTTAGTTAACAGTATAGAGAGCCATGTTATTTGAGTTATGAACAGCACCCGGACATCTTTCAAGATACTAATGAATCACAGAATCACAGAAACTTTGTGGCTGGAAAAGACCTCTGAGATCATCTGACTCACAGAATAACAGAAACACAGAATTATTAAGGCTGGAAAAACCTCTGAGATCATCAAGTCCAGCCTATGACCTAACATCACCACATCAGCTAGACCATGGCACTAAGTGCCACATCCAGTCTTTTCTTAAACACCTTCAGGGTTGGGGACTCCACCACCTCCCTGGGCAGTCTATTCTCATGTCTAACCACCCTTTCCATGAGGATGTGCTTCCTAACATCCAACCTAAACCTCCTCTGGAACAGCTTCAGGCCCTCCCCTCTTGTCCTGTGAGAAGAACCTGATCCCCACCTGTCTGCAACTTTCCTTCAGGTAATTAAAGAGAGTGATAAGGTCTCCCCTGAGTCTTTCACAACAGTGAACAGTGAAGGGTGTGCTGACAATAGTTTCTCTTCATTAAGCATGCTGTACATGATGAGTAATCCAGTTTCAGAAAGTTCACATTCAGAAAGGCATGTCCGTGTGCTGGAAACTGCACTGACGTGTTGCTTACCCCTGGGTAGGCCAGTGGTTGAGTGTCAGCTGCTATTCACTTTCAGGGACAGATTTTAACCACTCAGAGTTTACATGACAGCAAATACAAAAAAAATCTACAATAATTTTGGAGAATCTGTATTATTCCTGGCATGGAATTAAAACTGTGTTCAAAATTGGGATTTATAACATGTTTGTTCTACTCTAGATCTGTCTGAATGCCAGCCACTCGGTTAGGTGGCTCCATAACCCTCCCAAGATGGGCAGCAACTTCAAGCAATCTCGAGCTGTAAAGAGTCTGATCTCATATTCCTAATCACAAGATTGGCATTAAAAAATGCACACCTATAAGTAAGGTTTTATTATTGTTACTTCGGCATTTCAGCCTCAGGGCACCTATTTTTAAAGGATTTAAGAGATTTAAAGGATTTAAACCTTTTTAAAGAAAGGTTTTCTACATGACCATAGTAGTAAGCAATACAGTTAACAAAAGAAATAAATGAAAACTGCACGTAAACACTGACATATGTGACTAAAGAAACAGTTTTAAGAAATACATAAAATATTGCAAGACTGACAACAAAATCAAGAGAACTGGCAGAGTCCACATTTGACTTGGCTATTTTCCCCCTTCTTGTGGGATCTTATTCTACTCTTTCCTCCATGAGTATAGTTGGAGGAAAACTGATCATTGAATTCTTTATCCTCTTTGTGGGGGCTGTGAGGAGGTTTCCTATCTCCTCCATACCAGACTGCGCTCAGATCATCTTACTCTGATGGAATTTAACTGAGAGATGGAGGCAGGAAGAAATAGTTGAACATAAATTAACCAAACAAACCTCTGTAGCCTGCTATAACCCAAAGCAAGACAGAACATAATTTGTTCTTTCTGCTTGCCTGTGTGAAGTGAGGGGGGGTTAACCTTTTTTTTTTAAACCTTACAGCTTTATATGTATAGTCAGACAAACAGTGACTTTACACAGTGGTTTATTTTGAATAAAAATGTTGATTAATGAGAGAAAATCAATGTATAAGCACTGGTATCATTCCTTCCTTGTCCCAGACTCCCAGCTTGTTTATTTAGTGTCACCCATAGTCTGTCAGGGCTGACCTAAAACTATCAGAAACAGCCACAATTGCAACCAAGCATAAACAAAAATCTGAACTGAAGGTGCAAGGGGACTGCCTTTCCAGAGATAAGATCTATTGCTGTAATAGCCCTTGATTATGATGACCAAAGGAAAAAAACCCAACAAACCAAACAGCAAATATACAGACACATTTCTGTTTATTTATATGTGAAGAGAGGGAAGCAAATCATTTGCAAAGAGGAAGGCACAGAGCGAATAGGGTTTCATTACATGTCAGTGTTTCTCAACAGTTTATAAAACATGATTTTGTGAAACTAGAGGTTTGCTTGTGGTCTTCTCTGTTTGCTTAATGACATTTTGTAAAGTGCTAAAAATCACATGGAGATAGCAGAGAGAGAAAGAGAATCTGCCAGATGGTTATCTGTTGGTAGAGTTTTTTTCACCCTTTCTTCCACCTACAGCACAGAAGCGTTGGTTTTACACTGAAGACAGATTTGCATTTGAAGATACCCCATACGAATAAAAGTCTGATACATTATGGTTCATGTGTGTGAAAGATGTGTGGTGACACAGGTAACGGAGGTGACTCGGGTGTGACAAAACCTGACCTGCTATGTAAAAAGACGGGATTTTCAGACAGTTTTCAGTTTTCATCGCAATCAGATTCCCTGAGTTCTTATGGTTTCCCATTAAAAAAATAAAAAGATTAAAAAAGATTTAAAGAAAAACTTTGGAGGTTTTAATATATAAGAACTGGTTTTGTTGTAGGAAAAAACCCTTGCACTCCTCTGCAGTCACACCAAGGGCTCGGTCACTTGGCCCTTTTAAAGGTCAATTTATTGTTTTAGCTTTAGGTTAAAAAATCCTCTCAAATTCTCAATATGTTGCAAGTTTCTACTCCTTAAGCACATGCAATCTTCAAAGTACCCTTAAACGAGGGTACTGGTGAGTCTTTGCCGTTTGCAAGCATTGCATTTTAGTTTAGGGAGCAGTACTTCGTGTTTTTTTAAAAGTTCACTGGGAAGGTAAAGAAGGAAATGAGAATAACTAGATAACCTTGTTGGCTTCCTTTGTTTTCAAAACATCGAAATTCTATATTTTATTAGCCAACAGATGTCCCAAGAAATCTTCTAAATATGCTTCCTTCAGAAATTGCTTTGATTTGACTCTTCTGAAAATCTACCTCTTTCGTTTTATGATTAACAACTCCATAGATAGATGGTAGATGAAAACATTTTCATTTCCTCCCTATTTTCTTTTTTTCCTTTCATTATTTCTGTTTGTCAAGCTGGGCTGCCTATCTCATAGCATGATGTGGCAAGTCTTAGACACTAGAAAATGCTAGTTACCAAACTTCACACATACTAATAAATATTTAAATACTGATTTTGAGGACAAGCTTTATTAAAAAACCCCTAGAGAGATAACTAGAGATCACCCTTAACTGTCACTGATAATCCCACCTAAAAATGCCAGGTAGTAGAAACTACCTGGCAAAGAAGCAGCTTGGGGAAACAAAAGGGTTTTATTAAATCTACATCCAAGAACAAGAAGAGGAAAAGCCCATCCAGGTGAAACAAACAGATACTGCATCACAACACCATTACACACATTCTGAGAGAAATGGGAGGAAACTATGTAGGGGTCTTTGGCTTCAGGCAAGATCTGAAGGGACAGGTATTGCAACAAAAAGGGAAACCACCCCTGGGACACTTCACACCCCAATTTCTCGACATTCTGCCAAAGGTTTAAGACTCACAAGTCCTTTTCACTTCTTTGGCTTGAAAGCAGTTGAGCCAGCTGCAAAGCAAGCACCTCTTTGGGCTTCTTTCTCCCTCTTAGTCAAGCATTTCCTGACTTCTGTGTCACAGCCATGACATAGCTTCTCTTCCCCACACTGTTCCGTAAATCAACACGGCAACAACTATATAACCAAGATAGCAGCCTGCAGGAAACACCACCACATGGTCCAAGATGGTGGCCCACAGGAGACACAACCGCATGGCCAAGAAGGTGGCCTGGAAATGTGGCTGCTGCCTCACGGTGAGAAAAAGATGATGGTTGCGATGGCACACCAGCAGGAGGCTCCCTCCCTCCCTCCCTCCTTCTCCAGAGCCTTGAGGGGTTTCTTCTTTATGGTTAGCTCACCGGGGTGATGGCTTCAGAGAAACTGGTGGCATAGCTCTGCTTCACTTCACACGGGGGAGGGACCAGCACCTCACAGCACGAGCAGGGGATGGGCTGCTGACATAGCTTCATGCTCCAAATGGCTCTGGTGAGTGGCAGCAGATGGGATTACATGTCCTGGACCACGCTGCCACCATATACAGTTCTGGACAGGCAGGGGGCCATGCTTGTGGAGTCCAAGTTCCAGTGTGGGTGAGCAAGGTAGGTAGGGGGGCAGCTGCCTTAACTTGCCGTGGGGCTGTGGCCCCAGAGTGGGCAAGCTATGCTGCAGCTCTTTTCCCAGAGAACGTTCCAAGAAAGCAAAAGTGGAAACAAGTCTCGCTTTAAAGAGGGAGCCTCCCCCATCCCCAGGTCAAGTTTTGCCAGGAGGACTTTCCCACCACTCCCCCCACTTCAGGCTCCAGTGCTTCTCTTGTCAGGGGGAGGGAGATGGGGTTGGCAGAAAGAAAATGTTGGTTTTACCTACAGAGAAGCACGATGTCAAACCATCACACCTCCATAAATTCTCTCCAGAAGCCATAAAGTTTTCTCCCAGCAGCAAATGACATTGCTCTAAACAGACACCAAGATGGACTATTAGGAGAAGGCAGAAGTTGCTGGGCGGGAAAAAGGAAGGAAGGAGGGGCAGAATTTTTTCAAACTTTTAAAACCCAAACTTTTCCACAGAAAATTAACTTAGACATTGAGCTCAGCTTTTAAATCTGAGACCCCTTTGCTTGTTAGTTCTTCCTCGGCTTTCCAGTTACACAGATGAGGTCCTGCATGATTGGAAGTTGGTGAATGTGACTCCCATACACAAGAAGGCTCAGAAGAAAAAGACTTGGGGGTAATAGTGGACAGTAAACTTAGCATGAGTCAGCAATGTGCCCAGGCAGCCAAGAGGGCTAATGGCATCCTGGCCTGCATCAGGAATGGTGTGGCCATCAGGGAGAGGGAGGTATCCTTCCCCTGTATTCGGCACTGGTTAGACTGCACCTGGAGTGTTGTGTTCAATTCTGGGCCCCCCAGTTTAGGAAGGAGGTCGAGGTGCTGGAACGAGTCCAGAGAAGGGCAACTAGATTGGTAAAGGGGCTGGAAGGTCAGCCCTATGAGGAGAGGCTGATGGAGCTGGGTCTGATTAGCCTGGAAAAGAGGAGGCTCAGGGGTGACCTTATCGCTGTCTATAACTACCTAAAAGGTGGTTGTAGTCAATTGGGGGTTGGTCTTTTCTCCCTGGACACTGGAGACAGGACAAGGGGTCACAGTGTTAATCTCCATCAGGGAAGGTTTAGACTTGATATTAGGAGGAGGTTTTTCACTGAAAGAGTGATCCAATTTTGGAATGGGCTGCCCATGGAGGTGGTTGAGTTGTCGTCTCTGGAGGTGTTCAGGGTTAGTCCGGATGAAGTACTGAGTGTCATGATCCAGATGTCAGATGTTAGGTTTACTTGATTTGTTTTAGGTTGGACTGGATGATCTTTAAGGTCTTGTCCAGCCTCATCATTACTGTGATACTGTGATATAGTTCTGCAAAGGACTATCTTGACTCTGGCATTTGCAGAATGCATGGGGGGAGGGAATGCTGGTCTTCACAAGACTGTGGGGAACTCAGCAGAGAGTAGCATTTGGTGGAACTTTCCAATTTGCATTTTCTTATTTCCTGAGCAGAAAGAACTTTCTGGAAATGTTCCTCACAATAACATGAATCCTCACACCAGCATGAATCCATGGTGGATGTGTGGGAGCAGGGTAAGGAGTGAGCAAGTGGCTCTGTGGTGTTGCTAGGCGGAGGAAAACGACAACATCTACCTTGACACTTTGGTGCTTAGGTATGCTGCACTCAGTACAGATGTTTGCGAAGCTGAAAAAGATTCCCAAAGGAGAGAAATTTTAGCAAGTTCAGAGGTGCCATGTTTGTGCAGAGGTGAAATACAGCTCTCAGCAACGGAGAGCCACAAGTCTATCTTGTGGCTGAAAGCTGTTCACTCTTGAAAACTTTTCAGCATTCAGGCTGAAATACATATCTCAGTCAGTCACTAATGAGTAAGTGTCAGTAGCATTAAAAATTTCAACACATTTCACAATTCTTTGACTTTCTTAACACAGACAAGCATTTTTACTGAGGTTTACTTTACCAAGGTGCCAAATTCGTAATGCTGGGAATACTATGCAGCTATATTTTGGGAACTAACTACAGACTGTGATTTATTCCAAAGCCTCAGTCAGTTCTCAATGCGCATAACCTGGGATAACAAGCAGCTGATGAACAGCTATGGCTTCTCACTTTTCAGTGTAGAGTAAGGCCATGACATAATCTCTTGATTAAGATCAGTATTATGGAATAATACGTGTCTTATTCCAGCAACATTTCCTTCATAAAAGTAAATTTGTTTGAACACCAGTAAGGAGAAAAAAATGGGTAATATTATTTAACTAGGTAGCAGACCTTCTTTATTCTTCCCAATTTCTCATTCATTGTTTATGATTATTCTGATCAAACCAGAAGAAAATAATTGCGCCCCCTCCCCTTTTATTCATAAGTCACATTAATTCTGTGTTTTCATTTACTTATGACTTGATTGAAAAAAATGTTTTGGGCTGAAATTAGAGGCAAGGTCTTGGTTACAAGGAAACCTCTCACTCCAAATTTCAAAACACACAGCTGTATCATCATCAAACACTGCTGTAAATCATAATGACCCTAATTAGATGTGGATGCCTCTTAATACTGACAAGTTTCCAAAGGAATTTAGGACAGTTTCACAGGCAGGCTGTTTTACTATGGGAAGCTGCCACTGCCAGGACAAAAAGGAGGAGGTTCTGTGAACTTAAACCCCTCATAACATTTCTATAGGAATAAACCTTCAGCCCTTCATTGACTAACTGCAGGCGTGGTATCATTTGTAGACTTGGTTATGCTATTATTTGCTACAGGATTTCTTTGTATTTGAGATAATGAAGACTCCCTTTGCACCTGCTAAATGTAAATAATAATTATAATAAAGTTTCTCAGAAAAATGAATGGAGATTTGAAACTCCTGTCTGGCAGTAACAGTGAAAACTAGTTATTAAGGTGCACTAGTTGCATTGTTGCAAGTTAATACTGTATTACAATGGTACCAAAGAAGTTGAACTTAGACCTTTGTGCTGTACTATACTTTATACAATCTATGGGGTGCTGAAAATTGTGCCTCACCAAAATCCTCCTGTTCTTCATAGAAGAATAAAATTAATCTAATTCAAAGTTTATTTGACATTTCCATCCAGTATTAAGAAAGTCCATGACAGTTAATTGTTGGAATTTTCTCAGAGAAGCTCCTGCTTGATAAAGAGTTACAATGCAACATACATTTAGAAATAAAAGGAGCCAGTTGTTTCTTCCTCTTCTCCCATTGCAACACACTGTACAACATACTGCATAACACGTATGCCATAACAGTGTATGTAAAGTCCCACAAATGTAGTAAGGATCAGCTTTTAAAATATTGCTCACCATCATACGGAGCTCTTTTCTGACATGCTGAAATTACATTCAGGCTGTAATTGTGGTAAATATTTCTCTTCCCTTCTGCTCCCCCCCCCTCCCCAGTTCTTGGGTGTTTTCTATGATTCTGTGTCATAGTGAGGTAAAATGTCAATCTGTGTAATGACACAGCACAGAGAATACACATATTTTAATATTCATGTAAACTCATGTAATTGTAAATTAGGCTGTGCCACCCGCTATCATAACATACTTCATGTGAAAAGATGCTAAATTTACTTGACCTACTTTCATCTTCATGTTTAGGAAACAGGCTATAAGAAGTAAACAAAGTAGTTGTGCCTCATGCAGATGATGATTATTGTTTGAATTTATGATTCATGCCTTGAGCAAAATTTTGTTTGTGCCCTCATTAGCAACCATAATTTACAACTTTGCTAGGGATATACTGTGTGTTTGGGAGGTTATATATTAGGCAGGCTTTGTACCGGAACAGTTTTCTAGCTTTGGGTGTAGTATTTTCTATGTTTCTGGTAGCTATAAAATTTCTTGGCATAACATTTACTGTAGTGAATTTGGGCTTTTTTTTTTAAAAAAAAAGTGCAGTTCCCCTTAGGAATGTCCCATTGTATTTACATCAATGCATTTGTTACAGCTAAATCCAACTCGTATTTAAATGAGTGGTTAATCCTACAGCCAATTCATAAATGCCTTTACTTTTCAGTATTTAATAAACAGTGTTTGAGTTTTAGCAATGACTGTCTCAGTTGAACTGTATTTTTAGTCAGATAGTTACATATTTCTGGAGGTCAATGAAGTCATCATTGGTAAAGATTATGGTTACAGAATTATGATATTACCTGGTAAAATAGGTTGAATTACCTTAGATCTTAGACGAAACTCTATGATGGTGGTTTTGGAGAAAAACTCAAGATAGGTCAAAGTAGTAGATTGCCTAATATGTGCAGAGTATAATCATCTGCTACAAAGAAATGGTCATTATGAAATGGACTATTTAATGGTTCTAAATCTACTACTGTCCTTGAATTGTTGTTTGTTGTGACATTCCTCTGAGTTGTCAGGTAAAGTCACAAATAATGGAATCATATATTATGTGCCTGAGCTTTTTTCTTCTTTTGTAATGTCTGTGTCTTTCTAAATCCAGACTGTTTATAGATAAGATCTGTTTTGTATCACAGAGATACCATGCAAGAGGCAGGAGTGGAATCATTTCATCTTTGTGCTTTGTCTTTCAGAAGACAGAAGCTTCTAACCTTAGAGATCTGCGAAGAGATCCTGCCATCTCCAGTAAAAATGACACAAGCTTTGACCTTGTCGTGGACTTTCTGGGCTCACTGTCTGCCCCAACACATATTTCCTAAAACAGTGGTGTGCCTTCAGCTCCTTTTCTTGGCTTGAGTCGTGGTAATAAAATTTAATATGTTCTATTCAGAATCTGCCAGCCCTATCATCATTAATGCAAGTCTTTTATTCTTCTGTAAAATCTAAGGACTCACAACAAAGTGCTTAAGGAGAGAGTGCTATCTTGGTGCCCAAGAAGAATGCAATGAAAATTGCTCCTTAACTCTTATTTTTAGTGTACTTTAGGCCCAAGAAGAAAAGCAGAACATTTCATATCTAATGGGAAGTGAAAGAACAGGTTTCTTGTCCTCTTAGGCTCATTTCAGGCATCCGCTCCCTTGCTGTGGAACAAAATATAATGGTCCCATGGTGATAGCAAAGGTGGAAATGATGTCTACATTTATTGTTCTTTAAGACGAATCTAGGTTGAACCAATTTCTTCATCCTTACTGTGCTCCCAAATCAAAATGAGAAGTAGCAAGTCTCACCAAACTCATGTTCCACAAAGACAATGATGCATAAAAGAGTAAAATCTTATTGACTAGATTTAAAATCTTAAGGAATATGCCAAATCACTTTTCAAAGACAGGATCAGTTCACCTACTTCTGAGAGGTAAAATTCAAGAATATTAAAAGGAAGAAAATTACTGAATGATAGGGAGCTGCCATCATAGTGTGTGATGCTTAGTGCTTGAACATTGTAACTGTCAAGCTGATTCTATTATGAAAAAGGGAGTAATTTAACATTATTTAATATTCACAATATGCACATATTGAATGGAAGTGTATGTAGAATATAAGGCCCTATTTCAGCATAAATGAAACTTTAATCACAGGAGTGCTCCTACTGATTTTAATAGGATAACTCTGATTCTCAGATTTATGCATGTGCATAATAAATATGAAGCTACTAAAGAATATTTTTAAAAATAACTCTGATGTTACTTTTAAAGAAACTCTTAAGTGCTTCAATTTGCGGGACTGAATGTCCAGTTCATTCTATTCTCTTTGCTACATCAGGACCTTTCCTTGGGTACGTGGGTTGTAAGAAAACAAATAGGCAGAAAATTTAATTAGGATTTTTCCCAAGTACTGAAGATTTACTGGTGCTATAGGAAGTTAGCTCATTAGTGCTCAGATGGGAAAGGTGGAAAATATGGGAAACTGTTGAACTGAGTTTGTAGACTGGTGCTCAAGATATACAGGCAGAATTGAATCGTGGACATGGTATTACCAGGAAGGTCTGGAAAGCAGCCAGATTATTTCTAAACATAGCAAACATAAACCACAGAAACTTGTACACTATGAATGGTCGACTGAAGTTTTCTTCTCAGGTGTCTGTCTCAAGCCTTGTCTTCACACTGAGTCCCTTGGGCCGGGCATATTCCAGTCATCCTTTCATGTATCTGGCGTCTCAAAGCACAGATGGTGGGTGTCATGGTTTACCACAGCCATGGGATGTGACTCTGCCTCCTTTCCTTTCATGGTGTTCTCCTCTGTACAGGTGGTAATTTTTAAGAACCTCACCTGGACATGGCAAGTAGTATCTGGTATAATGGCATCTTGGATTGTATCAGAAATCATGTAGCCAACAGGAGCAGGGAAGTGGTCGTCTCACTGTACTTGCACTGGTGAGACCACATACTGAATATTGTTTTGGGCACCTCAGTGCAAGACAGACATTGAGATGCTGGAGTGGATCCAAAGAAGAGCAAAGAGGCCGGTGAACAGTCTGGATAACAAACCTTAAGAGCTGCATCTGAGGATGCTGAGGCTGTTTAGTCTGAAGGAGAGGAAGCTGAGGGGAGACAGCATCACCTTTACTACTATCTGAAGGAAGGTTGTAGAGAGATGGGTGTTGTTCTCTTCTCCCAAGTTAACAATGGCAGGACAAGAGGAAGTAGCCTCAAATTTTGCCAGAGGAATTTAGGTTGGACATCAGGAATAACTTTTTTGAAAGGGCCATTAGGCCTTGGAACAGGCTGCCCAGGGAGGGCTTTGAATCACTATCCCTGGATGTGTTTAAAAGTCATGTAGATCTGGTGCTTAGGGACATGGCTTAGCAGTGGGCCTGGGACAGCTGGGGTAGTGATTGGACTATATGATCTTGAAGGTCTTCTCCAACCTAAATCATTCTGTGATTTCATGAACACATGAGGAATTTCAGTTTCTTTGGGTAGGTCCTCTGAAGAAAACCGTACACATTGTATTTTATTTTACAATAAACCTGTTTTAAAAGTAGATCTGTTAAGGGGCTCATTTCCTCAAGAGCTTCTTAGTGAGGATTGCAAGATTGAAAAGGGAGAGAACTTGCCACAAATGAATATAAAATAACAATATTGATTTATTTTATGAGAAATATATATGTAGAAATGGAAACACCAATGAAAAAGCCAATTATAGGTGTAAATACAGATGGTTATTTCCAAACATTTTAGAAATTAATTTTCTAGGTTATTCACAGTATTTTAGTAGTAAGTGCTAATATTAGGACAGTGACATAAAGATATCTGAAGGCATTAGGTCTAATCACCCATGTTTCTCCCAGAGCATAGGAAAATTGTGCCAATACCTTAAAAATGACAGGTTTAAATGCCTGCAATATCAGTGTAAATTTTCGATTTCAGCAAGTATTGTCAATGTTACTGCCTTTACATAATTACCTTAATGTGAAAAAAAAGGGGCACGTCATGCTTCATTGCTTCTCGCGTGCACTTTAAGGGAAAAAAATCTTTCTATAAAAAAAAAACCTGCTTGGCTTTAATTGAGCAAAAGAATTCATATGGGGTCTGGAGTTGCAGCTCATAATTTCTGTAGACAGGTTAGGTTGCTGTGTGATGATCCTAATTAAATTACATAAAAGCATTGAACTAGATAAACCAAAGTAGCTGCTCCACCAGTTCACCAGGTGAATTACCGATGTGCAGGGGTCTGCGTGTGTTCATACTTTGCTGCTCCTTTCATACCGCGGGGTTTGCTGCTCGGTGCCCTCGCCTGGGCTCTGCGGCACTGGCGGTGCCCCTCTTGGTCTATAGGTGGCAGCATTGTCAGCTTTTGTGGCCGCTCCAGCTTTTGCCAAGAATTTTCTGCTTTCAGACCTCCCCCACTACCCCACGCTGTGTGATCAGGGCTGAGTTAACATCATTGCATACTGGCGTTAGGCAAAATAAAGCCAAGTGAAATGTTCACGCTAAAAATTAGACCGGGTTCTTTTCTTTTCTTTTCTTTTCTTTTCTTTTCTTTTCTTTTCTTTTCTTTTCTTTTCTTTTCTTTTCTTTTCTTTTCTTTTCTTTTCTTTTCTTTTCTTTTCTTTTCTTTTCTTTTCTTTTTTCTCTTTTTAATTTCATTCTTATTTTTCTTTTTTCTCCTCCCTTTCCCATTCCTTTTCCTTCCCCTACTCTCAATGAAGGTCATTCTGTGATGGAAGTCATGCTGTCTCAGGTTTACATTCATGACTTCTAAACTTCTCATACGTGTGCTTATTTTGTTCAGGATAAAGAGTTTTCTTTTTAAGCTGTAGCAGCCCCGGTCATTGAATGATTCTTGTTTCTACTGTTCTTTTGGAAAACTATCATAAAGCAGAAAAACATCTAAACTTCATAATGCTTTAAGTAAGTTTTTTTTTAATAGCCTAACACTGATGATCCATTTTTGCTTATGTAATTAAGTTGTACTTATATGAATCTTAAAGTTAGTGAAACTATACGAGCACTGACCTTTGAAAAGATCTCTGACTACGTGTATCTTATGACGTATTATTTTGCATTATTGTGCTTCCTATATCATTTTTTTGTGATGTCATAATAAAGACATCATAAGGTCATACTTTTCTACCCTTCATTCCCTTCTTCCCCTTCTTCAGCTCCCCAAGGGAAAGAAATTCTCAAGTAGAGGATGAAAAAATAGTTTAAGCATTATCGAAAATATAAACCAGAGTTGTTTCCTTAATAAATATAATTAGCTGTATATATTGCATTTTCAAGAGCTAGTACTGATGTTGGGACCAGCTCTTTAAATAAAATAGGACCTCTGTAGTCTCTGGAGAGAACATGCATAAAGCAAAGTAAATGATTTTCTGTCAACACTAAGTAGACAGGTGCTTACATTGAACAGCATTCTAATATGTCTCTGAATATTTATGTCTTCTTTTTCAAATGCATTGCCCATGAATGTCACAGCTGTCAAACGTCTGTATACAAGAAGATAAAAAATGAAATTAATAAAAGGCAGATGAACATTTTGGTTGTTTAGGCCACTTTTTCCTATTGCATTTTAGAGGTTAGCAATGCCAGGATGCTCAGGCATACTAGTTTATTCTAAGGGGCTGAGTGAAATGCAAAGCGATTAGCTGTGTTTTGTGTAGGCATGGGTGTACTTCCCATATTTAACCTAGACATAATCAATGAAAATAATAATTGAAAGTGCTACCTGTTGTTCCTTTATTCTCTATTTGCTTCACAGATGGGGACTCTGGAAAGTGCTTTGGCAGTTCAGTGCTGCCCTAACTGAAAGAGTGTTAAGGTGGGCCAAATTGTGAACCAAATAGTGCAGTGTGCAAGGGCAGGTGAACCATCACCACAGCCCAAAGACAGTTAACGGACTATAGGTTTGGTTTTAAAAATAGCACTGAAAGCCTGAAGGCTATACAGATCAAGGTAAAACTTGCTGCTTATGTCTATCTGGGAGAGAGATACTTGGAGCACCCTTCCAAGCATTCAAAGCCTATTTTGTAATGATTACATGGTTTCCACTTTACATAGAATGATCCTGAGAGATTGAGAGGAAATCTTCTCCAGATAGGCGTTATGCATTTTGGACTCAATTGAAGTAGATTTTAATATGGGATGTTGTTTCAGTGTAATCCTTCCTCACTCACTGACAGATTTTAGTCATTCATCAAGCTCAGTTGTCCTTTCATTGCAGGGTAATTGGCACTGACACTTTCAATATAGCTGCCAGAGATTGGATACTACCTCCCCTTAGTCTGTGGTCTGTGGAAGACACATTGGTCTAAGGTTTCAGGCTAACTTTGAGAACTTCGTGATTTTCTCATCATGTTCCTCATGAGCTCAGAAGACAGACCAATTCCCTGCTGAAACAACTGATGTATCATTCACACTGAGTGCCTCAAGCTATTGCGGGACAATGAACAATGGACAAGGTTCCCTAAATTTAGATAATACACAGAGATTGTACCGTTACTGGGAAAACAGTAGAATCACAGAATCACAGAATCATAGAGTCATTAGAGATAGGAAGGGAAATCAAAAGATCATCTAGTACAATCCCCCTGCCACAGTAGAATTACCTGGACCAAGTCGAACAGGAACACATCCAGTAGGGTCTTGAATGTCTCCAGAAAAGGAGACTCCACAACCCCCCTGGGCAGCCTGTTCCAATGCTCCGTTACCCTCACTGGGAAGAAGTCCCTTCTGATATTTATATGGAACCTCCTCTGTTCCAGCTTGTACCCATTATCCCTTGTCTTATCACTAGATGACCTTGAGAAGAGCCTGGCTCCATCATCCTGACACCTACCCCTCATATATTTATAGACATTAATGAGGTCACCTCTCAGCCTCCTCTTCTCCAAGATAAAGAGACCCAGCTCTCTCAGCCTTTCCTCAGAAGAGAGCTGCTCTACTTCCTTCTACTTCCTTCATCTTTGTTGCTCTATGCTGGACACCCTCCAGCAGCTCTGTGTCCTTCTTGAACTGAAAGGCCCAGAACTGGACACAATACTCCAAATGCGGTGTCACTAGTGCAGAGTAGAGGGGGAAAAGAACCTCTCTCAATCTGGTAACCAACCCCCTTCTGATGCACCCCAGGATGCTGTTGTCCCTCCTGGCCACAAGAGCACATTGCTGGTTCATAGTCATCCTGATGTCCACTAGGACCCCCAGGTCCCTTTCTCC
>VZRI01000475.1:147903-191190 GCA_013397515.1 Upupa epops
AGTTCCCCTTGGTGAAGCCATACTGACTGTCCCTAATGACCCTCTTGTCCCTGATGTGCCTAGAAACAGTGTCCAGGACAAATTGTTCCATCACCTTTCCTGGGATGGAGGTGAGGCTTACCAGTTGATAGTCACATGGGTCCTCCTTCATCTGTCTCCCTTAGCACACATGGGTGCACCCCATCAGGGCCCATGGACTTCTGTACATACAGTTTGCTCAACACATCCCTAACTCAGTCCTCATCAACCAAGGCAGGCTCCTCTTTTGCCTCGACTTCCTCTGGAGTCTCACAGTCTGGACTTTGATACCAGGACAGCTCCCAGAATTATAAATGGAAGCGAAGAAAGTGTTCAGTATCTTAGAATGGTTTGTGTTAGAAGGGACTTTAAAGATCATCTAGTTCCCACTGCTCTGCTCATGGGGCAGAGGTAAACTTCAATGCATTTTCTCAGTATAGCTGTTAAGGCAAATGTTAAGTTTCCTAAATGTCCCATTTCTACAATGTATGGAAATCATAGATTCTGAATTCTCCACACAACAGAAAGTACAGATAGAATCTCTGTAGACAGGCTTCTGCTGGAAATGCACAATCTGAAATGAAGCACAAAGCCATAACAAAAACGATAGAATGCTTTCATGGTAAATTTTCTGACAGGCACAAAACTGCTTTTTTGGCAGTTGTTATCCCTCTCGGAAAATTTGTCCTGAGCAATCATCAGTGGAGGAGTCAGTTCACACTTGGTACTCGAGCGAGCCAGTACAGAGTAACAGTACTGAGGACACCAGAGCTGATGAAGTGGGTGCAGTTGGCTGTGAGTTTTCAGATGAACAGATGCTTGGTGAAAAATACCAATAACTCAAACCCAATGTTTCATAAAAGCATGTCTCTCTACAGACTCCAGTAAAACATGGGCCTGCTTTTCCGGCAAGCTGTAGTGAAAGATGCTCTATCTGGAAATAGCTGGAAATGTTTAGATTTTTGCATGTATTACCTATAGACAAAATACTTGCTTCCCCACTCCAATTACAGATCCTGGGAGGAGATGACATTTGGAAACAACTACATCATAAACTGTAAAGGCTTCCAGATTAGGTTTGTATTCTTACTATTTTGTTTCCAGAAAGCAGGTAGAAGGGTCCTTGGATTCTCCTTAAAAATTGCTTAGATGACAACAGAGCAGATGTTAGTGTTTCTGGGTTATGATTAGCATTTGTTCCAGCTTTGCAAGGTTCAGAAGTTCATGGAGATTTTTTAGGTGCACACATTTAACTGCACTGTTTGATTCTTTCTGGTATAGCAAAACATGTTTCTTTTGCTGCTGGCAAATAAGGTCAATGAAAATTTGCTTTAAGCTGACACCAGAAAACACATCTTTCTGTTAAGAGTCTGAGTTTCCTTTTATCCTAACGAGTATTATGGCTTGAAAAATATAAATGAGCTGCTGTGGCCAGTAAGATAACTGAAATGCCAAAACAAGAGGGAATCCATTCTGAAGTCTGTATGCCACAACAAATCTCTCCCATTAGAGTGAACGAAGAATAATTTCTAACAGCAGCTTCTTCAAACCATTTGATTTGTTCATGCTTTCACTTCGGACTCCTTCAATCCAAAGTTTTTTTAATGATACGTATTCAATGTATTTGCCTATTGTGGCTGCATTCAAACGTATTTTTAATCTGGTGACAAGTTATAACTAATCACAAGAAAAAGGAAATTAGATCACACTGATCACACATGGAATGTGGTTGCTCCTGAAACATAAATATTCTGAAATGTACTCTCTCTCATTCGATGTATTAAAACTGTATTTGTGTTTACAAGTTTCAGCAAATACAGAGCTAGTTCATCACGTGTAGGACAGTATAAATGGACTGAGTATTTCCAATAACAAGCAGATCCTTCAAATGACATAAAAGGAACTAATAAGGAGAAAATCTTTCAAACACTAATTCATGCACATGCTTTTTAAAAGGCAAATCACTACCTGATATCAGTAGGAACTATATGGAGTTTGCTGGCTTAGTCTCCCATTTTCCTCTTTCCTTGGGATATTTTGAGAAGTCAGATTGTTATTACTGGAACTACAGGTATCACAGTAACAACACAATAAATAAACTCTGTTTTTCACTGTGAAAGAATGACAAAAGTAATTGAAACTACAGGGAGGGAGAGAATAAGTAACAATATGATTACAGGAACTGGGATTGTAGAGAAAAAGCATTTACATTTTCAGTAAAAAATGCTACTTAGGAAGATATTTCTATTAAAAAAAAACCTTAAGAGTTCCTACACTTGTTCAGCAACAAATCTTCAATCTTTAGCATTCATTCTGACCTTCTATTCCCTCTTGGAGTAAATAACTTCCTTCTCTTTCAAAGGAATGTTTTAAACCAGTCTATTCCCGAAAGAGAACAATGTCTTTTTCTGGAAAACTTCAGTCTTTTTCCCCACCACATTTACTTTCCTGTTTAGTAACAACTCCCTAGTGAACACAAATTCCCCCACATTAGAAGTCCCCTTGATTTTGTTTCCAGATTTCAGGAAAACCAGCAATATTTTTTCTATAAATACTATAAGTTTCTGTTTATAGTGCTCATATATTGAAACTTCTTGGTACCATCTAAAGATGTACTTGAGCAATTACAATCAAACATTATACTGTAATTTTACAGTAAGAATACAAACTTGTGTACTACATGAATAACACAAAAAACTCTTCCTTAATGGATTTTCTCCTACTTGAGTCTGCTGTGTTCTGAAAGTTCCAGAAGTATTGCACATTCTAGAGTAAATGACACACATAATTAGGTCTGAAGTATTTACTACTACTTCTGTGTGTTAATATACAGCATCTATTGTAGCACATAAAATCCTATACTTTCATCTTACTCAGTGTTATTTAAGAGTGTTCTTTAGTGATGTATGTGCTGGTGGCATTCTGTGCATTCCTGGTTTAGAGAAAACAAGACACTTCAGTGATCTGAAGATTTAAAACCCTACAGTGTTCATCACTGTTGCTCTAAACGAACTTGTTTTGTGTTTTATGCAGATGCATAGATTTGTAATGTAGTTGCTTCAACAGGTGTGAAGAGATGTAGGTGAACATTTGTGTGTAAGCTACTTTACACTCATTCTTCTTCTCTGGATGGCAATAAATTAATGTCAAAAATCAATTTACTTACTGTGCTAGAGCTACTTGGGTTGTTCCAGGGGAAAACCTGAAGGGTAATTGTTCAAATTTCCCATTTTCCAGGAATATTTTTGATTTAATTTTCCGTTCAAATCCTATGTCTTTGAATTTGTACATATTTGTTAAGTTTGGTACGGGACTGGGAGTCTTTAATTCCAGCTAGTAACAATGAGGTTGTGTTTGAGTCAGCCATTTTAGTAAACACATTTACATGCAAATGTATTTGTAAGACCAGAAGGTGTTTTAAAAATCCGTTGCTCATTTTATATCATAAACCCAGATTATAGGTTTACAGCAATATTTTCCTTCAGCAGTTTGTAAAACAAACAAAAGCCACAGAAAAATGCAGGAAAATACCTGTGAAAATGCCCCCAGAGATTTTGTAATGATAAAGCATTTCAAGGCAGCTAATCTATCTGGAAGTATAGCACGGGACACTTTAAATTGCATTTGTTCTAAGCAATGAAAAGCTAGAGTTTTCACAGAGAACATAAAAGTTGAGCACTGCTTTTTTAGCCAAAAGCTACATGTGCCTGTATACATAATCCTATAAATATATAAAGCATACAAGAAAGTCTACAGTTCCGCTGAGAAATTTTTCTTGAATTGTCATCAAGCCTTACAGGCCACTCAAATAAAATATAGTTGTTTGGCCAAAGAAAGGCAGCATATTCCAACCGTCTATCAATTTTGGTGGCAACTTAAACAAGGAGCAGTGGCGAGACGTGACCAGAAGAGAAAGAGTGAAAAGTGTTTACTTTTGGACGGGTTCTGATTTGTCTGCTGGGTTTTTCATCTGCAAATATGTGACCTAATGATATTATTACAAAAATAGATATCACTGCTTATAAAATGGGAATGATGGCTCTAAAGAAACATGCAGATTGCTTGTTGTTGGTAGCAACGGAGCATTGATAGGCCTGCTTAATGTTGTCTTATATTTAAAACTTCCAGCTGACTTATACAGCTCTTAGCTTGATGCTGACACAATGCAACATCATAAAACATGAAAAGAATGTGACAGACTAATGTTTGCATTTTTAAGAAATTTTCTAATATTTATAAAGTATTTATTGCTCAGTTACTTTACATTTTTTTGCTACCCTTGGTCATTGAATAAAGGTTCTTTGAAATATTAATGTTGGGTGCAATTTTCTACATTGTGGAGGATGGTTGGCAGCACTGCATATTGCCAAATCGCAATTGGAGATGGGGGACTCAGGATTTACTGCTATGTGTTTTGTGACATTTTTGAGGTCTGAGAGGCTACAAAAAGCTGGTAAAGTTCTTCCACCATGAGCAGGTTAGCCACTGACAAGGGGAACACACTTGTCAAACAGCAGAAGCAAGATCCAGTGCATTCATCAATATGTCACTTGGAACAACTGACTTGGTGCTTAACTGTTTAAATGAAAGTAATAGCCCACCAGTATATCTCATTATTATTATCTTTAATTAATTTGAGATAAAACTAATGCTTGACATAATAATTAAATAATATCCAAGAAACCCATCCTCACCAGCTACACAGCAATTTTTGGTGGCAAGTAACTTTTTAAAAGACTCTACTGATTATTTGGGTATTCAACCTGTATCATTCTACACATGCTTAAAAATAACCTTGGAATAAGGTTGAACTGATAATAAGACACTAGACAAAGCTTGTGGCTGCTTTCCAGAGAAGTGATGACTCTCAATTGTTTTCTTATGCTGCCTGTTACTTCAAAATGTTTGGGAGATTATTTAAAGATGCCGTATTTGGTACTGTTCAAACTGAGCCACTCGCTTTGGCAGGGAATTTTCTTTTTACACTCAAGAATCTAAGCAGATCAACGCAAGAGAAAACTTTTACCTGAGTTTGCTGTCAAAAAACTTTTCTCATTAAAATGCTGTAGGACCTTTATTGACAACATTGAGAAAAAAATTGAATGGCACTTTGATTTTGCACATTGCGTTTGTCATGGCACTCAGTGCATCTACTTGTGAAAGCTAATGACCTGAGGTAGCTTGAGCAAGATCTAAACATCTGTTTCTAGGGAATAAAAACATTTTTATTTGCAGTTATGGAACTGCTATACCAGCAAGTCTATGAAATACGACATCCAATCCACACTAGAAACTCCTACAAATATTTTTGGGGCATGCAGGTGAGGAGAAGAAAGAAAGGAACAGAATTGATAAAAAGGGTCATGAAAGTAAAGTTTATGTTCTCTCTCTAAAAAACATATAGATTATTTTTTTCAGGAACTGTAATGTAATTTTCTCATTTCCCCAGTTCCAGCTATGACATTGCCGTAATTCATCTATGCATTCTCAAATGCTTCCCTTTCTTCCTCCAAATCATCTTTTATTTTTTAAAAAAGACACATTATATGTTTCCCCAATTCCAGTTCTGTAATATATCAACAAAGGTGTTTGGGCTTTAATTGATTTATTGTAAACAATTTCATATTGTTAGTGCTTTAACACAGAAAGGTTTCACGTTGAGGACGTTTTATATGTTCATGTGACTGATTTCTCCTATTTGAGTTTTTAGCTTTATGAATTGTTACTTGTCCAAGTCCCAGGAATCTGACACATAAATACCTTTATTGCTCTGGGGTTTTGTACCTAATTAAGAGTGCTCTGAACAGCAGGAAAAATTCTCATCAATGTCCATGGATAATGGACTCTAAATGGGCTGCTGCAGCTAAGGAACAACACTTTGACCAATTTCACTGGTTTTAAGACGTACTGTAACACAAATGTCTCTAGAAAGTATTGTACACTTTTAGTACATTGGACACTGAAGAAGAAAAGCTACACTTCATTGCTTTTGTTTGTGTTCTCATAATAAAATCCTCCCAGAATCCAGTGTGGCACACACTTCAATAAGCCTCACACAAGTAGTCGTGGTGGTGTTCTGATACAGAAAATATTTGTCAAATGAATGAATAATGCAGATAATGGGAATGTTATGCAGGATTACTTCAGATTACAACCCTGTCCAAGGTAAATAAATTTGTATAAATAAAGACATCTGAATAGTTTGAATGACACCTCAGTTTTCTGACAGAGGGGAGAAATTTTGGCTTAAAAACCAGATGAGGCTTTGTAGGAGAGAAAAAACTTTTGTAGGTTTTTCTGTAGAACATTCTAAGTTTGGAGAAGGCATCTTATGAATAACTGACAAGACTAAACATTTTAAGTGAGTTACCATACTCAATCTATGCACCAAACTAGCATTTTCAGAAACAAAGTCTAAATTATTAGTTCTATATTTATTAGGAATTATTTGTATAATACTATTTTTCTCTGAATAGTTTAGTTTATCTTACTCAAAACTGTTACCTAAAAATTGAAGACCAATGGAATATAATGAGTGGAAATGTATTCACTAAGAATTTCTAGATGACTACTAAAGCTGAACAAATGTTATCAATTATCACATTTGATGTAGATAAGTGCTGTGAATCAGAAATATTTTAAGGGTAGCAAAACTGAAACAGAAAAACTCACCTAATTTACTTAAGAACAGCTACATACAATAAATAAGAATTAAATCTCAGGGATTCCTCATTTTTATTTTATTGAGTCCACTAAAGCTTAAAGCTATTTTAAGAATAATAAACCAATATACTCTTGTAAGTGATGAAAATAAATTCTGTTTCTTATGTATTTGGTATTAGCAATGAGCTGCTACTTAAAAGTTCATATGCTTCTGTTGTTAAAAATCCAGTTTCTTGACAACTGTAAGATCAATCATATGTGTTTCATGATTTTGTGAGATCTGTTAATTCCTTTTCACACTGTGAAATCTGATTCTAGTTTTGACTATTTTCCAATTCCTGAGCTCTGATGAGAAGAGAGGAATTAATTAATCTAGTAATCATCTTTAAAAACAATTTTCTGAAATTGCAGTGATTAGTAAAATTTGAACAGCTGACTGATCAGCATTTATTTATTCTTAGCATTCTAAAGTTTTCATTTTACCTGGCCAAATAGTAACTTCTTTATGTGAAACTGAGTTCAATTAGATTTATGCCTTCTGAAAAGCTGACCTCACGAATAGGACTTCCAAGTATGTGAATTACAGTCACAGAGAAAACATCTCAGTATAGGAAGATACATTTAAAGGTTACAAAGCACTGTATTGTTTGAAATTCCCAACCAAGTGACACAGAAGGGAGAAAAACTCCCCAGATTTTAAAAACTGCTGCTGTTCTTAGAAAGATAAACCCCATTTCACATTTTGCACAAAGGTGAGATTATGCAGAAATAATCAACTACTTCAGAGCCTTAAGGAGGTGAGCATTGCATTTTAAAAACAATCCACATCCCACAGGAGAAGTACAAATGGTGGCATCTACAGATCATGTTGAAACGTTGGAGGATGTTTCATCCTGGAGAACACAGAATGAAAAGATGTTCGAGTAATTAGCTGACTGAAGTCTGTACTTCACAGTCTATAAAAAGTGTTAAATGTCACACAACAAGGTCTTACAATAAGTAAGTTAATCAAATAACTTTTTCATACACTTTGTTGTAGGAAAAGGCTACAACGTTTCAGCTGAGTGGTGCAATACTGCTCAGAGGAGAGGTGTTTTGAACATATGCTTGTCTTACCACAAGAAGGAACAGGGCACTTGCTAGGCTTTTAAAATGATCAAATTCTCAAGTACTAGTTGTGGTATTATGCTAGTGCTTTTATACCACTAGTTGTGGTATTACTAGTGCTTTTATGCCAAAAAAGCATTTCATTCTGAAGTTGGAGGTAGCTTTCCTAGCAGATCTCCTGCGTCAATGTCTGGATTCTGCAGGTGATCGGTGGACAGAGTCTATAAAAGGGAATGTACTTCCTTTTCCTTCTCTTCCTTTCTCCTTCTTCTCCTCCAGTATGTTTTGAACTCCAGGGTGGTGGGGCTCCCAGCCTTCCTCCAACCAAAGGGTGGAATACAGAAAAAGCCTAAACCAGGCTGCAGCTCTTATGCATGGGACCTTGACCACAGAGAGAGCGGACCTTCTTGGACTGTAGCCAGAGCCAGCTCTCCCTAGCTCCTGGCAGCAGGCTGAGGAGACAAGCCACTGTCCACACCTGCAGACCCATTTTGTGGGGGTGAACCCGCAGTCCTCCCCTCTTTCTCTGAGGACTCAAATGCAGAAAGCCAGCACCAGTTTGTCCCATCTCCTGGCAGTAGGCAACTCCTTCATAGCCCCTTCTTGATTGCCTGAAGATGCCAGACAGAGGTGAGCTCTTAACCCTCTACCTCCCTTGGTGCCTAACCACAGACGAGAAGACAGGACAAGGCTCTGCAGAGGCCCTGTAGAATAGCCCTTGGAGGAGGCCTGAAGAGGCCTATTCACCACAACAGGCATGACCCCATGTGACCAGCACCATGTTGGCTTTTTCTCTACCAGACTGGCAAAGGTCCTGTACACTCTGCCACTGAGAGCCTGAGAGAAGCCTCTAATATGAGAGAGAAAGAGAGATCACAAATACTGATCTCCTAAGCCTTTGGCAAACAGAGAGAGTCTGGGATTCTGTTGTATCCTCTATATTTGACACTGCTACAACCTAATAGAAGACCCAGGAGTTGATGGGAGCTGAGAGGTATGCTGAAGATGTCACAGAGTGCTGATGAGGACTGTGAAAAGAAACTTTTCCACAAGCATCAAATGTACATTTTGCGCTGTACTCCAGCCACACCCCCCTTTCTCTTCTGGAAAGTGGGGTGTGAGTGTGTGTGCTGTGGCTTTGTGGTTATGAGTGTTGGTGTACATTCTCTCATCTAAGTCCAAAAACCGATGTGTTAGCTGTCTCCCATTTCTCTCAGAGTGTGTGTAAAGGCATTGTGATAGAGTTTCTGTTTTAACTTCTTAACTCTTTTACTTATTTGGGGATTTATTCCTTTTCTTATTGGTGATGGGTTCAATAAACTGTTGTCTTTTTATCAAAGTTACTTCATTGCCTGTTGAATTCTTGGTGGGAGCTGGTTGTTGTGCTTGAATTATAGGCACCAATCCAAACTGATTTAGACCCTCTCCCTAAACAATTGCAGCAGTGTTTCTTTAAGTCTTCAGCGTCTTTTTTGGGTGACAAGCCTTTCCCTTTGGAAAATAATGAAGACATGAGAAGATAGAGCACCTACTGAAGACAAAGGCAGATTTATGCCTCATCCCCTCATTAACCAGACCGCATTTTCAGACTCTCAAAACAACACAAGGGTATCCCCAGCCTTTAGTGAGTTATAGACCCGGACCTAACTCTTTCTGCTCAGTGCAGGGCTATAAGTGATGTGATGCCTCTGTGATTTTATGATAGCTTGGTAGGCTTTCTAGATTGGTGGGCAGATTTCAGATAGTTGCCTGCAGGAGGGCACAAAATAATCATGAGTAGTCTCTGGGATGCCGTCTCTGAGGATAGGCCATGTTTGCAATATGGTAGTTTTGTGTGTGTATATAACTTCAGGCCCAGTTTTGCATATTTGATATATGTGCACTGCACCCTTCTAGACAATTCTGCTAGAGAAACGAGGTTAAAAAACTTGGCTGTGCCCTTGCTGTGTTTTATGAGAAGACTGCTGTCTTGCTATAGTAACTTCTTAAAGCCTGGAAGTGCTGGGGAAGCAGCTGGACTCTGCAACCCTTACGTTCTTCACAGTGGATGAAGACAGAAAGAGGTCAGGATGGTCTCTGCACAAAAGAATGCTTTGACATCTGTCCACTAGCTTACAAAACAATATACTTACCATTCCTTTTTAATGAGGCCCCCCATATTGACCATGAAGTACAGTCAAATGTACGTCAATACCTTTTTTAATAGGAGACATTCAGATAGGTAATAACATTTCTCCCTCCCTCATCCAGTGTCAGTTGAGACAGAAATTAAACAAATAAACTTGCAGAGAAGTTTGACACTTGCATAGACAGGGCATGTAATACAGGATTCAAGCAGATGTTATGAGGCTTGTAAGAGCAGAGAAATGACCTATTCTTGGACTCCAATTACTCTAAACTGCTATGCAGGATTAAGGAACCACCTTCTCTTCTTTTTTGTGGTGGTACTTCAGGCCCAATAGTTATAACTATAATGGTTTCAGCTGGCTCACTGGATTTGTAATAAACTCTTTGAAGTCTGTATTCAAATCCTTGAATAATATAACATCAAGAGCATTGTTCTATAAACAACAAATAATATGTTGTAACTGTTGATCATACTATTATATGAGGTAGTTCGATTCAACAAGAAACAAGGCTGATATTACCAGTAACAGTAAAGTGTCCACAAAGGAAAGGTATGAGTTTCCAATAAGCACTTTACCACTTTTCAAAACCTGTAGGACTTACCTTTCTAAGAGATAATATCCATGTTCACTGCCGAAGACTTTTTCTAGGTTAGATTAAAATCTGTACTCAGAGACATCTGAATGACAATAACATGCTCAAACACTAAATTTACTCATTTTTTTACCATAGGTGTTTTTATTCAGTAGAAGGTGTGTTGGGTGCAGTGGGGATAAGGAAGGCCTCATGAAGTTGATCAATATAAAAATATTATACTGGCAGAAATCTGCATGGCTTATAGGCTTCATCCCTCCTGAGTGACACAGCCAACTGGATCTGTTGATGGTATTCCCAGCTACTTTGGACATCTCTATGTGACCCATATCTGCAATTAGGTAATCCTCTATCAGTAAAAAACATTTATTCAGACTTTACGTACGTTTATAGAAAAATATAAACAAACAAAATACATTATGTGTTTATAAAAGTAGTAACTTTTTGCTTTTCATATTCTTGTATTGAAGAAATATTCTTAAGAACAGATTTGAATTCTCAAACCCACATTTCCTTGTTTTTTGCAACTTTTATTTTAGAGAAATACATGCAGAAAGCATGGATATTTATCTTTTATTTGAGAATTCTACATGGATATCCAATGAGAAGAAATCCTCACTATGTACTTTTCATTATGAAGCCAGATAACCAACCAAATAATATATTTTTCTTTGAATTTATATTGATTCACCCTGCTGTGAATACAAATTATAGGATATGACATTAAGATAATAAGACGAAAAAGAAAAAAAAAGGAGGAAAATTTCTTTGTTTGCAAATCTGGACCATTAATTGTGTTCCTGTGAGGCAATCTGGATGAAGCTTCTGCTAAGCAAATTAGATATAAACTGAAGGTGAGGGCAAAAGGGTCGCCACAGCAAGGGAGCATCGAGTGACAGGCACTGGGACCTCCGATGCATGGCTTGTAGAGCAGATGTTCACAAGGATGCAGTGATTATTGAACTGGTAATAAAAAAGCATCAGCTTACAGGCAGCCACGATGGATGCTGGTAATTATAAAGCATCCCCTGGGAGGAAAATGACACAAGTCAGCCGCATCTCTGCAATCACAGGGGCATAATTAAAGCTCTAGTAACAGTTGTTAATAGGGTGCAAATAAAACAGGGGGAAAATTTGAACACAGTCTTTTTCTCTTTTAAAGAGACGGCAAAGGACAATGTAATTACAGAGACTGCATGCTTTTTAATTTCATGATACAGTAAAACAAAGACCTTTAATGTATTTTATCCATGCATAGACATGCCATATCAAATAAAGCAAAAGTGATTTAGGCTTTGACTCTGTGGCATGACGGGGAGAACAGATTTTTTTTACCAGAATGTTTATATTTTAATTTTCAAAATAGGCAAAACACAAATATATAAAGAAAATGTAATATGTATAAATATTTGCCCGTTTCATCCTCACAGGAGAGTTACAATGACAGAATATATGGTTAGTTAGTACTATTGATGCTATTGTAGACACAACAATATTAAGTTACTAGCAGACAGGTCATATTTTCTTCTAGGAGACCCACTGGAGAAAGCAGACAAATTCTCAATTTTTATACTTGTCAGGTATTTTTCAGTTATTTAAAAAATATTTTTACATATATAAGTATAACTGCTATGACTGGTTATGCTTAATGGTCTACGAATAGTTCATGTGTTCCACAGCTAGCATGTTTAGGACTTAGACATCAATTTCAGTAAAAATCTTTATGAAGTGTTAGCTATATAAAAAATATAAAATCTATCCTTCATGTACAGTAAAGTTCAGTCAGTCACACTTTGGCACAGAGTGACAAAAAGTGTCTTCGGTCCAAATCTTTAAAAATTCAGTATTCTCATCTAACACCATAATTAGTAAAAAAAAATGCATAGCTGCATTTCTCAGAAATTTTTGAATCTGCAAGTTTTTGGAGTGTCTCTAATCCTCTCATTTTGTTTGAGTGGTTTTGAAACTCTGTTTTCACATACTCGATGTCCTTACTGGCGTAACAGTTTGGCAGATTTTATCCAAGGGAAGAGTTGCTCCTCAGGAAGTTAGTATTCAAAGACTTCAGGTCTATTCTTGATTATTTTCCTGAATGGGAGATACATCCTCTGATTGCTGTTTGCTGTTTTGTGTCACTCTCCTTCAGGATGTTTACCAGCAGTCAGTCTTGCAGGGCTCTTTTTCCTTAGAGGTGACCATACAACATACAGCACCATGTTCAGTTGGTCGCTTCAGGCTCAATTGATTAGCTAATATGTAGGAGCTCTCTTGTTTCTGTTTCCATCAGAAGGATATGGAGATGAGGACTACTGGGACATTCTTGGCTACTGTCCAATTTGTTTGTTAAAAATGCACAGAACATAAACAAACACTGAGAAAAATTTTCATTATTCTGAATCTTATTCTACACTGAGAATAAGCTTGATTTTTATCAGGCCCCAATCTCTTGCCACATCAACTTTATTTTGCTTCCCAATTCCTTAAAACCACATTTATCTATAATTGCAACCCATTTCATTACTACCAAAAGATTTGACATACTGGTTCATAATTGAAGTTTGTTTTTGCAATTATTAAACAAGAGAGAATTTCACATTTTTTATGAAGACTAAATGAGGAGTTTTCAGCCAGAACTGTGATTGATGCCTGCCATTAGTATCTGCAGCATATCAGTATTAAGATGGCATTAGGAAACATTGATAACTGCCGATGTATTCTATTGAACAAACAGCCAATGCTAATTGCAGCAGACAGCCAATATGTTTAATGTAAAATGCTCATGCAGTGTTTAATGAAGGAAACTTGAAGAGAATTCAATCAGATGTCAAATGTTGTGCATGAAATTTAAAGAAAATCTATGTAAAAGAAAAGGTTATGTCAGCACCAACTATGTTTTGCTAGGACAGTACCATTTAAATGATCAAAATGCTAAAAACGTTGAAATTATTCATATTGTGTTCCAGCATTGAGAAAGCTTGAGTACTTATAATTTTCCATTTGAAAAAAATCTTCACTTTTATTTGGCTATGCTTAAATATTTGTAATTCTTTGCCAATTCAAAACAACACAGACAAAGCACCTAATAGCATCAATCTAGAATAAAACGTTTAAATGGCAAATAGTGTTAAAATATGCAAATAGAATAACTTGCCTCAAAATCCAAATATCATCTTAAAATGAAAGATTATAGTTGTGGGAAGTATTTTATATCAGGTTATGTATCTAAAATGTAAAAAATCACTAACTTAGAAGTAGAAGGGTCAATTTGGTGGTTGGGTTGAATCTCTGGTGTACTTACTTCAGATGCACAATGTGCAATTGATTAATTTGTGAATTATGTTTACATTTTATAAACTGTAAGTCCCAGAGAACTGTTTCTTATCCTGTTCATTTTCTCCATGTATAAGAAATGCTAACTTTCCATTAGTGTATCCCACAGAGTAGATAATTTCCATTGTCTACAGAAAAAATATGTAGAAAATAGAGTCCCTCTACAGGTTACATGTTAAATCCTACTGGAATTTTTTTAACCTGAAAGACATCACTGAGAATGTATTTACTTATACATGCATACATATTAATCATCAAAGTTCAGTAATGCTTCATCTGTATTAAAATAATCTCTGTGATATCAGACTGAAGTCCAGTACAGCAAAACTGAAATGTTATGAACTTCAAGGGTTTTACAGTACGCTTATTTTCAGGTATGATACGGGACGTAGATAATGTCAGCAAATGGCAGAATCACCCACTTCCAGATAATTGTTCAATCATTAACAGTGAAATAATGGGCTCTGTACACTGGAAACTGAATCACTGTAAAAATCCAGCCAAAAAGAGAATTACCTGGAGATTCAGCGCAAATTTGTTTGCCGCACGCTGCAATAAAAGAATACTAGCTGAACAGGAATTAGATCGATGTCTCACACATTAAAGGGTGAAGAAATTCAGATTAGTGATTTAACAAACAACAGACAGTAGTGTTAATCATACTCTCATAGTCTTGAGCTGCAAACTGAGTGAATCTTTCATCATGTTTCAGAGTATTTTAACACTTTACAATTTGATAGCTCTCTTTTCTAATATCACTTTGTTTTATGTAATGAATTTCTGACGGATGCCAGAAAATGATGAAATGTATGTCTTATGTGGAATAATTTGAGAATGTTATTAACAATTACCAAAATTGTTCTTCAGGAAGCACAAACATACTCCTACTGAACAGGTAAGAAACAAAATGGCAATCTTAATTGAAGTAAGAGTGTTCAATATACAACTAAATCCTTCCACTATAAAAATAATCTCAAGAGGTGAAAGTATTGTCATTGATTTCATGCTCTACATGTGGCCAAATTTCTGCCCATTTCTTTCCCTCCAAGGAAAAGGAAACAGCAACTTTGTGGAGAAGCCCATATACTTGTCGGAGTCCATCCAACAAACCATTCCATGTAGATACAGTTCCTTCACACTTAGCAGATTATACAAGTGCATTTGATCTGGCATTGCTAGCTTTTCCTGTTCCAATGACAATAGTGATGATAACGATGATAATGGTGATAATTACAGTGCTCTTGACTTTGCCTCCTCCTTGCACTTCCCATTCTGTAAACTCAAGCTCCTGATAAGTCAAATTTTAAATCTGCAGATAGGTTTGGAGCAGTACAAGGTCCTACTTATCTCCTAAGATTTAAGGGTCTTCTCTACCAGAATTTTTGTTGTTTTACCACAGAGAGGAGCATCTGGTCTAGAGATTTTTAGCTCCTATCGCCTGCTTAAACAGTGATCTGTCCTGTTTAGGGATAGATGATGGCTCTGCACAACATGGGTTTGCATTGTGCTGTTGACTGCAATTAAATCTGGGCTCTGTCATAATTGGCCATGTGTTTTCGCGGAAGTATTTATTGATGGTCATTAAATTTTTACACCATTTGCTGAGAATTTCAGCAGAAAAAGACAGGTCTATATTTGTACTAACGTACTGCCATTGGAGATCAGCTTTTTACATTTTTTACTATCTTTTGAAATAGCTAGATTAGTGCTATGGGCCCTATTAGTCTGTATAGTAACTAGCCAAAATATCTCTTCTGCATTGTGATTATTGCAACTATCAATAGCCTCACCTGGTACAGAAAATTTGTCCAATTTAACAGATTCTTGTTCAATAACCTATATATTACTGATATTTTTACTGATAATTTCTAGTAAATAGCTACACTTTCCATTCTCTCACTGAAATTGCTACCATTCATTAATTATCAAGACATTTTGGGACTGCTACCTACAACTCTTGAGTTTGGATTCCTTTTTGACAGAAAAAAGGAATGACGCACATGGATATGAATTAATAAATAATAATTTTAAGAAGTGCTAGTAAAAAAGCAGTGTTTCTCCTTTTATTCAAACTATAAAAACACTATAAGAAAATATTTTCTTTTGATGGTTAGCATTAACTATCAGTAGTTTTGTCCAAAAACATTATTTTTCCTAGTGTGTAGCCAATGTAGAGCAGTATTCGAGTTAACAGTGGTGCTTCATAATGAGGTCATAGTTATTTCAAAAAAAATAGAGTATTTGTTAGTGAACATTACAACACATTAAAAATGTGTATTTTATGTCTTGGTGACTTCATAACAGTGTTCTGTGTCTTTTAAAATGTTCTCTGCCAACTAGATTAAGAAACGTTTGATTTTGAACACTACCAGTGAAGCAGTTGTACTTTTCCTGGACCTGCAGGTCTGCTAATGGCAGAGAGGGTCTGTACAAGGCTATTTCTAGCCATTATACAGTGAAGAACTTCTCTATTTAAAAATATTTCACCTGCTTCTTGTTGTGTCAAACTTCAGTTTTCTAGTGAACTCAAAATGTAAGACAAATTTGACTTCTAGACTTCCATTTAGCTAGAAATGATCATCAGTTTCAGCACTGTGTTCAAATGTTTATTTGGCATCCTGAATCAGAGTAAAGGGTAGGAAGAATCACTGTCACGTTCTGCAGTGATCTGCAGTGATCTCACTGTTTTGCCAAATGCTTAGTCACAGTGGAAGCCCTTTACAACTCCTTCTTCATAGGAATCCTTGGTGCGACAGTTCTGATTTTAACAACACCAAATTATCTCCAATTTGTTGTGTTTGATTTCCCTCTCATGAATGGCTTTGTGCTTCAGATAGCTCCATTTCTGTGTGTTAACCCACAGCAGGAGGGCAGATGTCACAGGGTGACTTTACTACCTGTACTTTCTCCTTTCTGATAGAACTAGTTCACATGCCAGATTTAAATAGCCTCCCCAAAATGGATAATGGCCACCACCCACTGAGATCTAAGTCAGCCCTTGCTCACTTGGAGCTTGGCCAGAACTGCACTGCTGTGATGCAGAGCATGTCACACTGCTTCTCCCTCTGATGTGGAAATAGAACTTTAACAGTCAGCAAATCTCCTTAATTTGAGTCTCTCAGTTGAGGAGTATCAGTTGGAATCTTCACTTAAAATACCAGCAGCTAGTAATAACACTAGAAAGCCCCTTTCTTGTTCTCTGTCTAATCCTTGTTTAAACTTCCAAAGGTGTGCAAAGACAAGGCTGCAGAGCAGTCGATGGAAGCAGTAATAACAGGAACAGTCAGCTGGCACAGGAAGAAAAAGCATTGCTTGCTAGTCCATTTTCAAGGAACAGAAAGGACCTCCTTAAGCATCCCCTTTGATTCCTCAAGGTCCTAATTTACCAAATTGTGTTTCTGAAACACCAGTGTAGCTTTATAAATAGCTAAAATTCATCTAATATTGATGCTAATATAATGTTCACATATAGTATTTATGATTCTTCAAATTCCATAGATTTAAGAAGGTGTAGAATGCTCTCGCTGCTTAATGCATCTCTGCAAGAATATCTATTGCATTTATGCACAGACATAAATGTGTGTATTTATGTTCCATTATATGAGTTAAATTTGAATGTCATCTTGCACAATGAACTTCAATTTTTTCAGTGAACCTGATTATAAATAGAACCGAGTCAGGTGTGATAAACAGTGGGTGAAGAGACAAAGGGATAGATAGATAGGTGAGAGCCACCAAGTTGAGAGTTGCAGGGTTATTACTGCTCATTTGCAGTTTGGTGGAACAGAGAATACATGACAAATACTGATGGAGGCAAACAGAAAACTGATTTGCCAGATCCTTTTTTACCATAATTCCCTCCAAAGTGAGTTATTCTCTCATTGCAGAAGAAACAGGAATGAATGAAAAAGGGAACAGAATACACTTAGTATGATATACAAGAAATAGCTTGTTCACAGAGGTGAGCTTGAAACATGACAGCTCGCCAGGGTAGTAGACTTGGTGACTGCTGCACCTCTTTGGAGACCCCCCACTTCACCAAGAGCAGCAAAGCTGCGTGTAAGTGCACATGGCAAAGTGCAGCAGTGCATGCATATGCTGAACTGCTTCAAATATGCAGATGTGCATAGGCAGATGACCTCAAAGTGGAGATACAACTGAAGAGCAAAAGACTCCATTTGGTTATTTTTTCCCTCCAAAGTACAGAGAGTCCCTGCAGAAGTAGCATTTGGGAATGCTTAGCATACTTTCAGAAGTGAACACGTACTCCTGAGAGAATATTCTCCATCTGCTCTAGGACAGATTTTAAACACCAGCTGCAGAGTCCTTACGTGTGCGTTTTGAAGGCACCTTGCAGTATTGCTATAAACATTGCTGCTGCCTGGCAGCTCCTGCTGTGATCAGCTCTTTAACCCAGATACCAGAGAGATAAGACTGTCTGGCCAGAGGGTTTGTGATTCCTCCATACAGGAGGTATGATTAATAAAGCTGTGATTTGCCTGGGATGGCGTGTGGATAGCTCTAGTCACTGCTGTAATTGAAATCTTGATTCAGCAGCTACCTCACAATGGCAGAAAATTACTTTAATATTCCTGCGCCTTAAAGGAAAGAAAAACAGAAACCAAAGCCCTAGATATTCAGGATCTAATCCTTGCTGCTCTGAAGGATGCAGTACTTTCAGAGTCAGTAGAAAAGCAACAAGGAAAACAGACAACAGATTACTAAGTGAAAACTTCCTTTCAATCTTCACTTTGTCCCTGACTGGTCATGTCACAAATCACATGCAACACTTCAGTTCACTTCTGCACAAAACAGAGGCAATGATTAGAGCACGTGGCTAGGTTTTGTGGGCTTTATTTATTTTACTCTTCAAAGTGAACAATTAAAACAATCTTTTACAACCATGTATTATTTCATTTGCCTGATTCAATAAAAAATTCACAGATTCATTTAGTTCAAATCCAATGATGACATTACTGAAGCTTGTAATTTTTTTCTTTACATCCCAGAGTGTGGAAAACAGTGCATAGTTTCTCATACATACTGAGAGTTTCCACCTAGGGCAGCTATATGAGTTGAACTTGAATCCACAAAGAGTGACAGTCCACCTAAATCTACATTAGTGGTGGATAAAATATTTGACTGAAAAGCTCTGAAAACCTCTGATTCTGGGCGCTTGGTTAAGGTTTCTGAAAACCATAGATTCCTGAGAATCTTCTATTGCAGTTGCTGTACAAAACATAACAATTTTTTAATATGTGCGTTGTGACAAAATCTTACGCCTTCCTGAAACTTTGCAATAACCTACCTCAGAGGATGTGCTGTAATGTAGTTATGCCAAAAGGGCAATACCCCATGAAAACGTCATGGTTTTGTCCAAGGACCAAAGTTCTTAACACAGATTGTATGGTATGAAAGAAGGGTCTTGTTATCAAGAACAGTCATAGGGATGTTACTGTCTGGTGGCTCTCCACAATACTTCAGGAAAATTAATCTGCTCAAGGAAACACTCAAAGCAAAGTTTGAAATTTGATGTGTTTATATATCTGTGGACGAGCAATTGTGAGGATAAGTATTTCTGCCAGGACCTTCTCATGCACCATTTAAAAAATTATTTCTTGTTGTTTTTACTAAACCCTTACTGTCAAAAACCAGCTTTCATCACCAGACTGGGGCCCTCTGTTCAGCATTTTTAGAGCAGTCAGGGGTGAGGGTATGGAACTCCCATGCCCGGACTAATAAATTGCCATTTGCCTCTGCTCTACTAGCCACTGTTCCCTGTGCAGCAACAGATCATACACTGATAGTAAATCAGATCCAGTGTGTTTTTCTAATTTTAGTTTTGGACTAATCTTTCTAATAGTAAAAACACCTGGTCTGGCTTTGCTTTTATTCTAATCTATACAGCAGGAACCTGATCACCAAGGGACCAGTGGAGTCACACAAGGTCAAGTTCTGTATCTGCATGGAGTTAATGTGGAATATATGTGAATAATAATGGACTGCTTTATATCTATCTTATACCATTTTGATAGGAGCAACACTAATAATAAAACATTGATATTACAGCAGGTTTCAACAATGAATTCCAGACAAGAGAAAAACACAGGAAGTGAGGGAGTCAAGATGCAAGAAAGCTGAGCACATGACAGAAAATTCATTTTGGTGTGAAATGGGCTGGCCCCTGACATGAATTTGTCAGAGGTTATGTTGCAGACAGTATAATCTTTAAAAGAAATGTAGTGGTTGGTAGACCCACTATAGACCATGAGTGATGGGTATCAGTGTGACTATCATGAAAACTTCGACGGAGCAGTTATAACATTTGTGATGGGAAGTTGGGGTTTGTTCTGTACTTAGTCTGCTGAAATAATATGTAGAAAGACAAGTCCCATGAAATAAGACAATAAATGAAATTCCTCACAGACTGTTTTGTTCTCACTTGGAGTGGTTTTTGAAGTATATTTAACATTTGGGGAAAATCTTATCAACTTGGTAGAAACTATATTTTTTAATTCTCTTCCTCTTTCTCTGCTGTCAAAACAGCTAATTCACTACTTTGTTTCCTTTGTTTTATAACAAAGAGAGAGAATCTCAGGGTCATCCTGAGGCAACATGAGAGAATGTGAAGTGAAATTGCTATAGCCTGGGGGTAAAAAAAAAGCCTTTCCCAAACCAACAGCATGTTAGGGGACTTCTGCTCCCTGAAGTAATGTTAGTGTTTATGCACTCCTGGCTTAAAGTTCTTTTTACTTGGCCTTAGGAAGAGTGCATAAACAGCAACATTGCTTTAGTCAGAAGGAATTAATTATTGAAATCAATTATTGTTCCTTTCAAGCTACTGCAATCAGTCCACAATGACTTGGTGTAAAAAAAGTTGCTTTGTTTGCTGTCTTTGTAAAGGCAAAATAAGACAAAAAAGGGAAGTTTTCTAGCACAAGATCTCTCCTCTCTTCCAAACCCATAGATTTTCATAGCTTTTACTGTACTTTATGATCTGCTGACAAGGGGAAACGGTCATGTTGGCTGTAGGTAAAGTTGTGCTTTGGCCAAAGTATTTTAAAATACAGTCTAAGTTTATGACACAAAAACTATGAAAAAAGATTTGGTTCTGCATAGAATGACTTCAGCATTCAAAGGTTCACAATCTGGAATAGAACACCCCACAGAAATCCAGTTGGGGTTGCTTGCAGACTCAGTGGGAATAAGGGATAAATCAATATTCCATGCAAGCTCTCTCACATGACACAGGATGCCCCAGGCCAAGCATCCAACATCTGATTTATACCAGACCAGAATCTGGCCCTTTGTTTCTTGCTAAGGTCACTTATCTTTCTTTGTTGTGATTAAAGGTATTTCTTTTACCGTAAAAATTCTTTGAGGAAAAGAGAAAATTCTTTTTCCAGCTGTATTTTCTAACATACTCAAGGCAACTGGGAAGACTATAAAGCACCTATGATTTTCATGTCTTAGCTCCCCAGAGTAGAGTGCGTGCCTGTCTAATGTTATGCTTTAGTCCTTACACTAAACTTTTTCTGAGTATGTAACTTTTATGGGAAAGATGACTCTACATTTAGAGGCTGTTCCCAGAATGGATATTTCCTGACACCTGAATGGTGACTGTCTGTGAACAACACATGGCCTCTTCAAAGATGTGTCATAGAGGGCAACAGCCAGAACTTCCTGCAGTTACCAAAATACATCTGTGAGCAAGATAGGTTCAGGGTTTTTAGATCCCACTAGAACTTGAACTTGCCACAAAGGACAAGAGGTAACAACACACATGCTGCCTCCTCATAGAATTCAGGAGAAGCTCTGACATCTCTGAACAGCTGTTCTTGCAACCTCAGGATGCTATGTGCTGATTTAAGTGCTTTGATTTCATTAGACTTGATTATGAAGGAAACCTACTATACACACATACATGCTGGCAGCAATAGATATTGGACTAATTATTAATGAAACCTGTGATTTGATTTAGTATCACAGCCCAATGAGTTCAGAATTCTGAAATATCAGAATTGGCCACCTCTCTTCACTGGTCTAAACCATAAATTTTCTATTTATGGATCTCTAGCTTTGAATACGTATCACTATGTTGATACATAAGAATGGTGGATCGTGTCCTTTGATATTTAAATTGGCTCACCTCCACTGGAGCCTGTGGTTCTATAGTAATTATGGCTAAAATTACAATGGAAGGTACAGTTCCCTATTTCCCTTAAAACACAACTTTGACAGCTGTTATCATACATTCGCTGCTTGTTTGATAGATTACTTAAAGCTAGCCTAAGCTGGTCACGCCACTACTCCCTGCTAGGCATGCTAATGGTGCTATCTTAAACAAATACAATACATCACCTTCAGCAGCTCTTGGCTTACAACAAGTGATTTACCATGTGGAAACAAAGATGCTGTTCACACCCTTACTAAATAGGCTGACTGTTACTTGAGAATGTAAACTGTAAAGAGCATCTTAGAGTCAGCCTGTGGGCCTCCTAAACCTCAGATAGGCCATCTTCTGCTTTACTCTGTAGGAGTGAATGTCGGTACAAATACAAACTTGCACTTGAGTGTCTCACTAAATTATGTGATTCACTCCTGGAGACAGGAACATTCGTGTCCTTCCTAACTCCAAACACAGAATTATCTATGTTTTTAAGACATCATATTTTATTCTATAAAATGAAATATATTTGGTAAAGACTGGAGTCAATCCTCTTTTCATTTACAGAAAATTTGATAAGTGACAAAAAGTTAACTGCAAAAGAAAAATTTGCCTTCTTCAGCTGGTAGAAAGCAGTAGCTTCTTGCCAGAGATTCTGTCAAAGAACACGGGTTCTCAAATTAATGGTCATTTGTTACCTCCTGCAGTACATGAAATACACTATTTGCTTAATGCTACCAGTATTAGTTTTAAAGACAGGATTGAACAAGACCTGCTGAGTGGAAAGCTGCCACATACAGGTATTCTCAAATATTCTTGCATATGACTTAGCAGAAAAATGTACATATCCTTGCTCTGACTTTATGGATCTGTACATTTGAAAACTTACAACTATTGTACATGAAATAGTCTACAGTATGTACTAATCATAGAATCATAGACTCATTAGGGATTGGAAGGAACCTTGAAAGATCATGTAGTCCAATCTCCCTGCTACAGCAGGATCATCTAGACCAAGTCACACAGGAACACATCCAGGCGGATCTTGAATGTCTCCAGAGAACAAGAATCCACAACTCCCTGGGCAGCCTGTTCCAATGCTCCGTTACCCTCACTGGGAAGAAGTCCCTTCTGATATTTATACGGAACCTTCTCTATTCCAGCTTGCACCCGTTGCCCCTTGTCTTATCAAGAGATCACCTTGAGAAGAGCCTGGCTCCATCATCTAGACACCCACCTCCTCTTCTCCAAGATAAAGACACCCAGCTCTCTCAGCCGTTCCTCAGAAAGGAGGCATTCTACTTCCTTCATCTTTGTTGCTCTATGCTGGACACCCTCCAGCAGCTCTGTGTCCTTCTTGAACTGAAAGGCCCAGAACTGGACACAATACTCCAGATGCGGTGTCACTAGTGCAGAGTAGAGGGGGAGAAGAACCTCTCTCAATCTGGTAACCAACCCCCTTCTGATGCACCCCAGAATGCCGTTGGCCCTCCTGGCCACAAGAGCACATTGCTGGCTCATAGTCATCCTGATATCTACTAGGACCCCCAGGTCCCTTTCTCCTACACTGCTCTCCAACAGGTCAGGCCCCAACCTATACTGGTCCCTGGGGTTGTTCTTGCCCAGATGCAAGCCTCTACACTTACCCTTGCTGTACCTCATTGCATTTCACTCTGCCCAGCTCTCTAGCCTGTCCAGGTCTCGCTGAATGGCAGCACAGTCTGCTTGGGTGTCGGAGACACCACCCAGCTTCACATACCATCAGCAAACTTGCTGACAGTGCACCCTAATCCCTCATCCAGGTCATTAATGAATAGATTGAAGAGGACTGGTCCCAGCACTGATCCTTGGGGAACTCCACCAGATACAGGCCTCTAACTAGACTCTGTCCCATTGACCACTACTCTCTGGTTTCTATTCTGCAGCCAGTTCATAACCCATCTCACTGCCCAATCATCCAGTCCACACTGCCTCAGTTTGGCTGCGAGGATGCTATGTGAGACTGTGTCAAAAGCCTTATTGAAGTCAAGGTAGACTAGATCCACTGCTCTGCCATCATCTATCCACCTGGTTATGCCCTCATAAATGGCTATCATGTTGGTCAAACATGAGTTCCCCTTGGTGAAGCCATGCTGACTGTCCCTAATGACCCTCTTGTCCCTGATGTGCCTAGAGACAGCGTCCAGGACAAATTGTTCCATCACCTTTCCTGGGATGGAGGTGAGGCTGACTTGGTTCCTCCTTCTTACCCTGTTTGAGGTAACATGAAACCATAATGTTGATTTCATGATTTGCATGTAGTCTTCTGAAAGTGAAAAAATATTATAAAATTAAAACAATGACCAAAAAAACCCCCAAAAACCAGAAATCACTCTCCTTTCCTAAAGAAAGCCTACAAACGTCAGAGTATCTCCACTACTCTTTGAGTTAACAAGAAAATTATCTGACCTGTATTGATAAGAAGGAAGAGGAACTGATAAAATACATCATTTATTTTTCACTCTTGTTTCTAATAGTCTAGGTTCTCTTACTCTTCTTTCCCTTTGTTTTTACTGCCTGCTTTCCTTATAATTTTTATACTTCTTCTATTTGCTTAGTTAAAAGGGAAAGGGAACAATTTCTAAGTGCATTTAAAAAGATTTCAATGACTCTCCGCGTAAATCCACTTCATTACGATTTCCACTTCATAATGATTTCATTAAGCCTTAAAAACAGCTGCATGTATAAAACATACCTAAATTCTATTTTGTTGTTCCTTACTGAATTTCTATTTGTAAAAAGTTTATTTATAAGATCTTAACAAAAACTCCTTTGTTTTGTATGAATCCAGAGATCTTGCCTTATAATAAAGGAAAAAAAGTACTAGTGATGCTTACAACATTTCATCTGGGAGTACACTTTAGCCCAGAGCTCTGCATTTTACCTGGAAGGAACATATCTAAATGCAAAGTCTCTTTTTATTGTCTGTATTGTCAGGGCTATGATCTCAGTGTATTAATGGTCTTTGCCATTTTTGAAGTAACTGGTCTTTAAAATCAATACACATGCTCAGCTGCTTGTCCTTAAAATCAATCAGCACTACCTTCCTGACTGATGTCATAGCCAACTGCAGATATGAAGTCAAGTTTTCACTTGGTTTTCACTGTGTTTTACCTTCTAGAAGATAGATTTCTTCTCTATTACTAAACTGTAGAAGTCCTCTTATTTCTCATATTTCCCAGTGGGATCAGGATTTCTTTAGGGTGCAGAAATTACTGTCCACTCTCCTGAGAGAGAATGGAAGTCTAATGTAAGATAAATGATTCACAATTGGTGATGTTTTAAAAAATAACATCACTGAATAAAAACTGTGTTATGAAAAAAGACCAGAGAAATCTATTTTGATATTACTACATTTTGCTTAGATAATAACCAGCAGAAAATAGGCAGGCCAGTTATGCCTAGATATGACTTATTTATATTGGGATTAAATTTGGAAAAATCTCATAAATGCACTTTCATGATTGTCTAATTGCTCTTTATATGAGAAAAATGAGACAAATTCTGCTTCATTTATGTAATGATGAATGCAGAGAAATTAAAATTATTTCAGAGGAATTGATTTTCAACTCTAATGCCCAGAGGAGCTTTTCATTGCTTACATGAAGAATAAAAGAACAAAGATATTAAAATTAGCACATGTGGGACTTAATCCTCTCACTTTGACACAAGGAAATGCAAATTATACATGAGGTAAAATAGATGTATGAAAGACGACAGATAGTCTATTCCTTCTTCTAGGGCTGCTATAGATGTTGGGATTATGTTGCTCTGCTGATTGGGTTTCACTAGCCAAATTTAGGGCTTTTCGTTGAGTGCGTGTTACGAAGTATTCCTGCTTTATCCTGGCTCTAGATAGTATTTTGCTCCTAATGTGCATTAATTGAGTTCTTGTGTTACACTGAGTCAGAGGCTGCTCTCCAAACTGACACCACATTGCTTTGAATATATTCATACTAAAGCAAGATTTGCTGAAGATTTGTATTTCAGGTTTGAGGTATTTTACCTAACCTGTTTTTAATGACTACATTCTGGGCAGGGTTCTATATGATTGTCATTTTTAGTTGCAGCAAACTTGGTATGTCAGAGATAATGAAGTTGTAGTCTCCCCAATAGCAAAAATATTGTTAATCTATAATTTATTATCTCCATCTCAATGATATGAGATGATATCAAATTGAATTTGAATGACATATCATTTGATTTCATTTAGCACTTAAGGATTGTGTTTAGATCTCCTTTAATAACTCTTTGACTGACATTTCTACATTTACATGTCCCCAAATGCCAAAATACTTGTCTACAGGCTGATTGCAAAATCTGTATAATTTCTCACTATGTACATCAGGCAAACACCCTTATGAAGTTATGTAAACTCACCTGTGAAAGGTAGTATCATTCAGAAAGTGTCTTTTTCCAAACCAAAAATATGTATCTGACTGAACCAGTCTTGGAGTTTTGTGTTACCAGAATGCAAATGTCCAGCTAGAATTTGACTATAGCAAATCTTGTAGAAATTGCCATGGGACTTGTTACTAACCCGTCATTTTTAGTATCACCAGAGGAACTGATGGTTCCACTGAGCACAGCACAATATTGCACTTCCTGGAGGACTGATACAGTGCAGTCTCTATGAAGAAGGGTCATAAAACCTAATCCCTACAAGTCAGCAAAAGCAAACTAACTGAATAGCTGAGTGAGAAGGAGTTGGAGCTGTTACTTAATGTCTATGTTCTCCCTGCTTGACTTTTCATTTTGGAATTTTCTAAAAAGACACTACCAATAGCAGAAATGCAGTTCAAAACTTGTACACTGTAAATGTAGGCTTTAGACTGTTAGATAATGGTTTCTGGCTTTCAAGTGCATAGGAAAGAATTCCCTGAGGTCGCACAAGTTATTAAAAAGATTTTTATCCTGTATCTTCAATGAGATGTCCTCACATGTGTAAAGGAGTACAGTGCTTACCTTTTACCTCAGCAGATAGTTTTGGTAGTGCCAACATTTTCCCAAGATATCCAACAAGACTTCCCATTCTGCTTCACCTTGTTGTTGCACTAAAAGCTCATCTTGACCAGCTCTTGCCTTGCTCTTTCCCTTCACGCTGATTTTTCCCATGAGGACTTAATCTTATTCCAGCTAATTAAAATGAAACCAAACCCGAATTGTCTTTCTGAAATAGCACAATGGTTTATTGTCTTCATTTGAAGCTTCCAAGGCAATTCTATGGTAACAGTCAAGCTTGCATGCAAAGAGAAACCTGTCTCTAGGGAAACTTTAGGTAGATAAGATGTATTCCTTGGATGTGTTTCTCTTCAGAGACTAAGGAACATGAAGAAATTTATTACTTGATTTATGTGGAGGGTCATATTGATGACTCCATTTAAGTCAAATCACCCCATAGACTTTATAACAAATTCAATTTCAAATGTAATTTAAAAAAATTATTTCTCATTGAGCCATCTTTAAGGTAGGTTCCCAATTGCCTAAAAGCTCAATTCAATACGTTGCAATACAGTTCTCTGTATTAATTTCATTCGTAGAGAGTACCCTGCATAAAAACTGGATGCTTTTCCCCTTAAAGCAGCACATCTAGAACCATGCAAAGCCTCTCCAGTCCTGAGTGAGTTTGCTTCCAAGTTAACATGGAATAGAAAAACAATTCTTTGATTTCAAGTTACTATTAATGGCAGTATTAAAGGACATATGCTTTGTATGTTAAGGAATGTAAGGACTTTTCTCCCTAAGGATGTAAGAGGAGCACAAGTAAAATGGAATGGACTGGAACGGACTGTGATCCCCATTACCTTCCCACTCAGCAGAGCTGGGTGCAGGAAGAACCGAGGGCTGTGGGGAAAGTTGTATTAAAGATCTGGCTGTATTTATCGCTGTCCTCCTTCGATTCAGTTGGTGACTAGGTGGGGGTTTTGTCAAAATTAAAAGAATTTTGTTTCGCCATGTCAAGTCTGTCTTTTGCCTGTGACAATATTTGGTGACTGTGCCCTCTCTGCTCTTTGTTGTGACCATTAAGCCTTTTGTTATATCTTTTCCTTCTCCTCAACCCAGCCCACCTGAGGGGAGTAGGAGTGATTGAGTGACTGCAGGGCATTTTATTGCATATGACAATCTGTTGGTTTAATAAATGATAATAAAGAGGTCTACAGTCAGCACATGTATCTAACCCAAATGTATTTTGATCTTTAAAATATTTTGTCAGACAATATATAGTCCTAACTTAACTGCAAGAACATTGAAGACTGGACAGATGTAAATTCTAAGCTCTTTTTAAAGATTAATATCTCAGCTGGTCTTAAAGCTCTCCTGCCTTAACCACTTTCTCCAGTGTATTATGTCTAGACTGTATCAATCAATGAATCAATGAACCTATATGATCAATAAAGTGTTTTTCAATCATTTTACTTGACAGATTTAAGACTATTGGTCCTTGTTGTGTCTGTTTGATAAAGAAATGTAAGAATTTCTTGCAAACTTCTTTTTATTGCAATAAGCAGAAGATCAGAAACTAAAAATACTTTAAAATTCCAGCTAAGTGTGCCATACTGCTTCCTTGGAGCCTGATAACTTGAGTGGAACTCTAAGGACTAACATCCTCTTCATTCATGTTTGCTTACATGAAGGAAATGCTAATTGTTAAAACGTGCTGAATTTTATTGTGTTGTGTTCACTCCTTTTTTCTTGCTTTCATCTTTCCTGTGCTTCCTTGATTTCAACTACTTAGACTGAGTTCTCAAAACTATTTGTGTAGATGACTTCTATCAAAAGGCTACACTTAAAGAAGCATGACTAGCAGTTTGAGGGAGGTGATTCTGCTTATCTACTGTGCTCTAGTGAGACCTTGCCTGGAGTAATGTGTCCATCTCTGGAGCTCTCAGAATAAGAATGACATGGACATGTCAGTGCAGAGAATGACTGTGAATTTGGTCAGATGGCTGGAACAACTCTACTATGAGGACTAGCTAAGAAAGTCGGGGTTGTTCAGCCTGAAGAAGGGTACAGAGAGACCTTATAGCAGCTTTCCAGTACCTGAAGGGATCCTACAGGAAAGCTGGAGGGACATTGTACAAATTCATGCAGTAATAAGACAAGGGCTACCAATGGCTTTAAAATGAAAGAAGGTAGATTTAGATTAGATATAAGGAAGATGTTCTTCACTATGAGGGTGGTAAGACACAGGAACAGTTTGGCTACAGTTGTGTGTGCCACCTCTGTGGAATTGTTCAAGACCAGGTTGGATGGGGCTCTGGGACTTTGATAAACTTGATCTAACAGAAGGTACCCCTGCTCATTGCAGGGGGTTGGAATAAGATTACCTTTGAAGATCCCTTTCAGCTCAAAGCATTCTATGATTCTATGATTCTATGCTTTAGGATTCTATGGTTCTATCACAGAATCACAGAATTTTTGAGACTGGAAAAGACCTTTGAGATCATCAAACCCAGCCTGTGCTCTAACATCACCACAATGGCCAGACCATGGCACTAAGTGCCACATTCAGTCTTTCTTTAAAGAACTCCAGGGACGGTGACTCCTTCACTTCTGTGGGCAGTTCATTCTGATGTCTGTCCACCTCTTCTGTGAAGAAGTGCTTCCTAATATCCAACCTAACCCTCCCCTAGCGCAGTTTCACGGTCTGCCCTCCCTCTCGTCCTGGAAGAAGACCCCAATCCCCACCAGAGCACAACCTCCCCTCAAGTAGCTGTAGAGAGTGATAAGGTCCCTCTCACATATGATTCTATGGTTCTGTGATTCTATGGTTCTGTGCAAACCCCACAATTATCTTAAGCACAATCCTTATTTTAAACATGTTGCTGGTAATCTATTTGGAGCCCTGAAACTCTTCCATTATAAAAATCTCTTCATTTTATGAACATCTATCATACTCTTCTGTCATCTCTTTTCTGGAATGCAGATTCCTCTCTAGCCTAATTTCTCCTTATGTGAAAACATCTCTCTCATAAAATTTTGTACTTCTTTGTGCTCTTCTTTTCTAGTTCTTCTCTCTTGAAGATCAGAACAGCTCACTCTGTTCAAATGAAGCAGGTGTTTAAATAGACTGAGGTTTTAAACTGTAGCCCATGTACAATTTTTCATAGTGTATCAATGCAATGGAGTCAGAGTTCAATGATCTTCAGCAGTTGAAAGTTATTAAAAGCTTGAAGACAAAAGACCATCTCATTGAAACCAAAAGCTACCAGGTTATGTCCCGACGATGCTATATTCAGTCAATGCTTTTGTATGAATTAAGTCTAGTATGTTGACTTGCATGTGTAAAGTTAAGTCCAAAATAAGTGCTTTGTTGGTTTGAGTCCCAGAAACCTGCTTCCTTAAAAGAGTCCACAAGTTCACTGCTAGTACAGAAGCTGCCTATACTTCATGGTGAAGCTCTGCTTACTCTATACTTGACTCAGTGTATTCTGCTTTGCCATTTGGAAATTTTACCAAAATATTTTCTGAATAATTATTCAGATATTATTGCCTTAAATGCCCATCCCTGCCATCCTTTTACATTAGATTCTTTATCTCATCTCATTACAGCTGTTATCCTACTTTTGCTCTTCCAAGTTACACACCGTTATTTTCCTTTGTCATCCATTTAGTGCTTGAAGAGATATTTAATTTTTTATATTTTAGTTTAATATTCAGAATTTTTAATAATTTTCCTCCTCAAATACTACTTCCCACACACTTACATTTACTTAAAATATTCCTTGCTATACTGTGTATAATACCTTTTCCCTCTCTCATTGTCTTATCAGGAACAGTAAATTTTTAAAATATCTGAAATCTAGATTTTTTTCAATCTAATCTTTAGGGTCAGAAATAGTGCAAAGAACTCTCCTGTTCTTGCAGGTTTTATAGCTCACCGGTGTAATACAGCGCAGAGTATTTCTCCCCACAGATATAACTGTTATATCTTTGAAGAAAACAAGGGCTAACCTAAAGATGTTCTTTCACATTACTGCCAATAAGTTTGAAACTACACAAGGAATAATGTGCCCTGTGACTCTAAAGACTAATATTGTTTGCTCTTTCAATGAGACATAGAGAAGTAACAAATCAACTTTTTAGGGTTAGAAGTCTCTAGAGCTTTCTTTTTTTAATCAGACTATTGATTTTCTCCCAACATTCATTGTCTAAAAGTTGATCACTGCCACTTTTCTCGTTTGCACAATAGGACTCACTGCAGCCTGAATAAAACGCCTTGATGTTCGTGAAAAATCTCTCCTGTGAAACCGGGAATTGCTTCAAAATACACAGGTCTGTGTTGGAATGTAACACTGCCTCCTGTAAATACATTCATTAAGATGTTTGGTCACATTGTGACTGGTATGCAAATACTAAAAGACATGCTGCGTCAAGGCCTAAGCTAGTGATGATGAACAGAATTATTATGGGATGTTATGGAAAATTTCTCATGCATGCCATGTTTCTCCCCCAGGAGTCGAAAAATTTTGAGAAGTATTAATAAAGTCTCTTCTCTGCAGAGAAATGCAGCATTTGAGTCCTGATTCAGGGTCACCACACAACATATATTTTGAAGCAACAAATGGCAAATTCAATCTTTTTAAATTAAAGTATATTGACTGAGGCACCTCTCCCTCTGCAATCAGTTCCTCCTTAATGGGGTGCAGTTTTCTTGTTTGCTTCAGTTGGCTCATGATATTTTTCTGACCTGCTGGTATTCACCTGATGTATCTTGTGTAGCGTCATTATAACAAAACTAATTATTTCTTAAACCATGAGAATAAAGAAGGCAACACTTCAGTGTTTTAAGCTCAGTAATATACAGCTGGTTTTAGATCCTTTTATGGCTGTTATTCTGTTCCAAAAATCCACAGGAAAAGCTGCTTTTGGCCCTTTTTTAAGATCAAAAGATGCACCTTAAAATAGTTAGAAACAATGTCAAAAGGAAAAAAAAATCCCTTAATAAGGAGCTCTCAAGTTCTGCAATGACTCTCAAAAGTCTTAGTCTTCCTTTGTAATCACTGTGTCTTTTCTGCTAATCTTACTAATTTTCTTCATCTGCTTTACTTGTTGAAAAAGCAATCATAAACTATAATATAGTTAGAAGCAGAGGATAGCTCTAGGGAGAAGAAAGGGATCTATTTGGCCCTTTGGAAGTCCAAGCCCAGTAGTTAATTTTCATCTTTTCAGGAAAGGAAGGGGAAATAAAAGCCTGAGGCAAACAGAAGGAACTATTCTTGGAAAATTTTAAAATATGTGCGCAATCAGAGGGAATTCAAAGACTGGTGGAAACATGATATTATTCTGCTGCCACAGCTAGGGTTAGACCGGTACTTGGTTGGAAAGAAAAAGGTATTAGTTAAGCAATGAAATTAGAGGACTGGGACATTTTTTGGCAATTACTAATGGCTTGGGATGAAACAATAACCATCAATGCAGCAAAAAGTGAACTCACATAGCCATCCATCTTCAGGGAATTTCTTACACTTGTGGCACTGTGTTCTAAGCAAAAAACAAGGGGGGAAATTATTTTCCTGGTGACATCTTTTTGTTACAATGGTAGATTCAGCTTTGTGATGGTTCTGAGGGTCACACAAATTTAATTTCATATTTCAGATGAAGAAACAAAAATGTGTAAGTGGCAGGTATTTTTTAGGGGTTTACTTTCAGAAAGCCTGATCTTACATAGGTAGACAGAAAACCCCTAACCACAACACAGGAAGTCTATGCAGAGACTGGTAGAATATCCTAGGACTTGTGTTTAGAATTCTTTTCTATTTTATTTTTTTTACTAGAAGTTTCAGGTGATGTAATTTAGTTCTTTCAGGACCTTTCTTAACATGCTGCTGCTCTAGAGATTAATTGAAAAGTTACTTATGCCACCTTGGCAAAGCTTAGTCACTATATAACACCAGAAAGTACCCATTTGGAATAAAAGTGTGGTGAATCAATACTACAAGTTAGGATAATTCGGATAACTATCTGCGTGTTAGAACCGCTGTAACAGTAAAGCTTATTATAGAAAAAAACTTTGGTAGAGAAAAATATATATTTATTGTTCTTTTCCTACATCAGCTGGGCACTTTTATTTTAAGTAATGGAGTATCAGTACATGGTAATGAGATTCCTAGAAGACAGAAAATGCCAATTTACACAAGGAAAACAGGGAGATGAAAGGGAGGTGTAGTCTATTGAAAAAAATTCACATGCATTAAAACAAAGAATACAGAGGGACTGTCAGCCTGCACTGATCAGCTTAGACAGATAGAAATTAATTATATTTTGTTTAAGAAGCTGTCTCTGCAGCCTTGGTCAATTTTAAAAAGCACATTAGAAGATTTTTCAAACTGGCTTTCCAATTACCTTGGATGGCAGGCAAAGTGCTTTGAAACAGAATTTGTTTTAAATTGGTAAATGCAGCCATTTCTGACTGACAGCATTTTCAACATTCACACCATGGTGTTCCTGGTCAATGTAATTCCAAGTGCTGCACCAAAAGAAGTTTTCTTTTCTTTCAGAGATTAGGTAGACAGTGATATCAGCAAAAAACTGCAAAACATTATAATTTAAGGCAGACTGAATGGAACACTAGGAAAAAGGAAAGGGCTCGCCCAAGAGGAAAACAACTTTGCTTGCAAAATTAAATATGAGTTCTTTCAAGCAACAATACAGTGTGCGTGGAAAATATACCACTACTGACATTCGAAAACGTACTGTCCTGCTGTTTTTATTGGGCCTCATAGTATGTGTGACACCTAGGAAAGCGTAAATCATCTGTCAGAATTGCTAGGCAACAGACTCCTGCCTTCAGGATGACTATGCAGGGAACGATAGTGTAATGTGTTCATTATTTTTTAGCTTGTAGGAAAGCTAGCTAGCTGACCCTCTGTAATGAAACAAAACCTTTCAACTTGACTATATTTACTTCTCAGTAATCTGATATTTTCAAAAAAATCACAGTGTTTCATAAAAGTTATCAGAATAACAACTATTCCTTGGAATTCATAGTGTTCCTTAGAGTGGTGTCAATAGAAAAATTCAGTGAATTCCAAGGAGTCGTGATGAGAAAGCTCTTCAACAAAGTTTTAGGAAAATTTGTAAGTAACAGGAGAAGGGATTTTTTTTTACATGACAGATTTTAATATATATATATTTGTATTAAACACATATGGTGTGAGCTGTTGCTAAGTTGTGTTGTTATCACTGCCACCTCTTTCTGAGCAAAAAGGGCGACAACATTTTGTAGGAGGAAGATATCTACCCTATTTATGTCATGTTAGATGTGTATTCTGCAATGCCTATCTTCTGGAATAAGACATGTTGCAATTTAAACTTTTGCTTTCTTTAGGTTATGTTTTAAGAAGAAAACACTGAAATGTGGATCATATTATAGCATTGATTCAGCAGCTGTCAATGTTGCAAGCTTTTGCACTTTGGTTGAGAATATGCTGTCCACAGAAAAAATTTGCTAAGAGTCAAGGTGTAGCACTGAAATGCTAAATGCTGGTGTCATTACCTGTATGAGTTCTCAGCTGCTTTATTAGGCAAATGGAAGCACCTCTCCAGCTGGCATTTCTTGACACCAGTTTTTCTTCACTGTTCACAAATATGCAATTACTAAACATATATTTGGTGCTTGTGAAAAGTTCCTTTTCCTGATCCTCATGCAGACATCAGCACTCTGTGACATCTCCAGGGTACTTATAGCTTCTTGTCACAGCAGAAGCAGGAGAAAGGCCAAGATGGTGCAGAAGACAAAGAAGAGAAGGAGAAAGAGGAAAAGAAGCAGGTAGTACCTTCTCTTTATGTACTCTGTCCACCGATCACCAGTAGAGTCCTGAAACTGATGCAGGAGGTCTGCTAGGAAAACTACCAACTTCAAAATAAAATGCCTTTTCAGCACATATTCACCACAACTGATATCTGAAAATTTGGTAATTTTCAAACCAGAACACTCCATAAAAGTGTACTTACTTTGGCTGTGGACACACAATCCATGGAAACATTTAAAGTCAAGGTGGGTGAGGCTCTGAACAATGTGTTGAAGACATCCCTGCTCATTGTGAGGAGGTTTGACTAGAAGACCTTTAACCCAAAGCAAACCAAACTTAGTTGTTATTTTCATTTGTCATGCATTTGACAGACACTAACCGTGTTTTCAGCTTTAGTGATGTCTGTTGTAGCTTTAGATCAGAAACATGCTTCATGATACTATTAAAGCCATGTCCCACAACTATATCTCTTCTCAATATTCCTAAAACATGCCAAACAGTTTACTAAGACATGAATGCATTTCTGTGGTAAGGAATGCTACTGTAACCCAGGCTAGTGTACACAAAACAAGGAAGAGTGGAAGTAACAGCATACTTTCCGGGATTTGGATGCTGCACCAGTATCTGCGGAAAACTGCAGCCACATCTGAGGTCCAGAATCCAATTTGGGAAAGGGCCATAAAAATGTTTAAATTATTTTTGAAAGTTCCTTACAAAAGAAGATTTTGTGATATAAATGTAATTAGCGTATCAGAGTAAATGGTTAAAAGATGACCATTCTCTAAAAAAAACATGTGAAAACTACAAATCTAACGTGAGCTGACATGAACACGGTAAAAAAGTAAGAAAACAGTGAAACTGTCAAATTTCAAGTTAAATTCTAGCTTGTAATAAACCACATCTGATCAGAGTCAATTGCAAAAGTGGAGTCCTCAAAACAGTAAACATTTTAGCCTTGGTAGGACGTTCTATGTATTTCACTGTAACTTGCAGTAATTAATTCAGGAAGGTCCTAAGTCCTATATTATGCAAGAGGAAAAACCAGATGATCTTAATATCTCTCTCTGGCTTTCAGAATACATTATCTAATTAACAATTATTCTGAAGCTGTGGAGAGTCTAAACACTTGTTTCCCTTAACAGCAGTTACACTGATTTCCCTTTTGAGTGTACATTTAGTTTTTCAAGTAGTTTTCATTACAAGCTTGGATATCTGAAATGCACATGAGGGTTAATCTGTCTTTATGCCTGCAAAGTATTAGACAGAGATTGTGCAAGACTAAGTAAAGCAATTATTTACTTCTTTTAGAACAGACATAAATACAAGAGCAATTGGAGTAGCTGCTAGGAGCATTTAAGAAAAAGCCAAGGAGGTTGGGTGCCTGAAACAATGCACCTTCTGTGATTTAAGTATTTTTTCTTTTTATCTTTGACACTTTTTCAAGACAAGTTTCATCTTCTCTAGTTATTAATCCTTTTCTTATTTATACTTTGATCATGTCAATGAACTAATTTAGTCTCACTTCACTTCAACAGATTTTTCTGATTTTTTTGTAGCTTCCTACATGTGATTATTTTTTTTGGTAGGAGGTACTCAGTGGATACCATAAAGGCTGCAGTCAGGCAGTGCCTCTTCCCTTTTCATTCTCTTTCTGGTTTTCTCTCTCACAGAATTATTGAGGCTGGAAAAGTCCAGCCTATGACCTAACATCACCACAACCTAGACCATGGCACTAAATGCCACATCCAGTCTTTTCTTAAACACCTCCAGAGATGGGGACTCCACCACCTCTCTGCTAAGGTCACTAATGATAAATGAGCAACTTAGTACCTTGCGTTAGGTGTTTGCAATTATCAGTATTTATCTTGTAAAGACAGTTGTTACTACATGCATAGTACTTCTGTACTGACTTTGTAAATACACTTCCTTTAAAATCAGAATCTTAAATCTGATCTTAAATCAGAATTTTTGAGAAGTAAATCCAATGATATATATTACAACTGCAGAATTCTCCCATATGATTCTATGGCTTCACCTCTACCTCATTTTGAGGTAGTGTTTCTAAACCATATGTTTTCCTGTTTGTATTCTATGAAACTATGCTGCTATTCTTTGAAGTATGGGTACTAGGTTTTGAAGCATTTGGTTTATGATCACTTATGACCTTCTTCAAGACATTAAGTCTCCAACAGTGAATGGTGATATTATTTTGAATAAAATCATAAGAACTAGAATAACCAGGTCAAACAGAAGTAGCCCAAATCTGTATTTTGTAGTAAACAAATAATCCAAGCATTAGATCTTTGAGATACTGCAGGAGAGTACACATTCATTTGGTTCAGTTTCTTGTCACCAATTCACATATTATGATTACAACATAATGAAAGATATGGAACAAAGCAGAATATAGTTGCTGGGGTTCTGATAACAGATCACTATTGAGGAAAAGATGATGGCGTTGAAGCAGAAGGGTAACACTTTGCATTGATGTTTGCATAGTGGGCTCCCAAAAAGTATTAGACTCAGGAAGAAATGTTTCCATTCCACCGTTGTATTAGGTATTTCTTTCTGGGAAAACACTGAACCTCACAAAGGAAATTTTACTTTATTTTTAATCCAACCTACATCAAAAATTAAATGTCAATTTTAAGTATTTATGGCCATATAATACACTTGTAAGAGTATTTCCAATAGCCTTGAGAAGACACTGAGGTGGAAATTTGTTCTAGTCAGAGTGGTGTTTAATAATTAACTCACACAAAATCTTTTATCTGAAGCAAGGGTAGAATGGTAAGATATTTTTGGTTAACAAGACATTTACGGTTTAAAACCTGTATAAATTCTTTATGATGTTGAAAGAGTTTCCTGTTTTTACCTTCAGGACCATAGGAATGTTGTTTAGTCCTTCCCGTTTTATTGAGATCAAAGAAAGAAGTGGAAGCTCTTTTAAACCTAATGACAAAACCTCCAATGAATTCCATCAGACTAGCATTTTTCCAACTGTCTTCAAGCAAACTGCTTATTGTCCAAATTGTAATGGTGAAAAATACAGTGGGAAGAAGTAGGGTGGAAAAACAACTATTCTGAAATTATTTTCTTACTTACCCTTAAAACATACATATTATAAAGAGATATAAAATCCCCAAGGTTGTAAGTGTTACTTGAAAGTCCTCTAAAATGTACTCTTCTGACATGTAATGGCTTGGTTATTTGCTCAATGTTCTGCTGTCTGTAGGATCCATATGTCATTGCAGCCAATTTGGTAGTTTCCCACAAATCTCAAAGCCCATGCCTGAAAACAACTTCTAGAAAACTATAACATAAGTTACTAACAGCCCTACATAGCTGTTAATATAGAAGATTGATTTTAAAGGATCAATAAATTAACCCAGTCTTCATGAGTGCTCAGTATTTTATCCCTGATACTGCTTTTCTGAGATAAAAATCATACACCATCCAGAGTTGATTGTGGCATTTTTGGACTTTATTCTCAATGTTAAACAACAGCTTGATCATCAGAATGCAACTGTGTGATGTCATTTTTCTTTTCGGAAGCTTACTTTTATGAAGGCAAGGTCTGGCCAGATAATCCTCGAGTGTGATAACAGGATTTTGGTGCTGAAGGACAAGGATCAAGAAAAGGTTGCAGTGCACAACTAAAGCCTGCATGTTATGATTTTTCTGAACAGGTATAAATCACCACTGAAGTGTCATAGAATAAGTAACACACATGCTTTTCGTATCCACTCAAACTTTAAGAGAATGAAATATTTTTGCTAGTATCAACTTGCCCCAGTAGACAGTAATCCACATCACAAGAAACACTTAATTGAGTCCATTTGGCAGTTGCTGCTCAGCAGGGGCCTTGTAATGAAATAATATGTAATAACATACCTCTCATCCCTAGAGACAGTATCCCTGCAGGTCAAGGTTGGGGTCATTTCAAGGGCAAGGTCAGGTAGCTTGTGTTGTAGCTGCTATTGCCACATTGAATTGCCTCGTTTTCTGGTTTTTTTGGTGGAGAAAATTAATTTTGCAGAGTATTTTCTAGGTTTTAACTCTCTTAACTGCTGTTTTTGCTCTGTTTTCCAGCAAAATTCCTATATTAATAGAGCAGAACATTATCACTACAAAATTAAATATCCTATGAGAACAGAATGATGTTTCACAGTTGTTATTTACTAAACTAATTCTAGTGGATGCATCTATGATTTTTGTAAATCCCTACAGAAAGAAATTGTCAAAAACTAAGCCACAAGAGTACCTAAAATGTGCTGAATTCGTCACAAGAAATACTGAGAACTTTGTGGAATTGGACTTTGTGTTTCAAGAGACACCTAAGAAAGCATGGATGTGTTTACACTCTGTAATATTACTATATAGTAATTACAGAGTCTTAGAATATCCAAATGTATATTTAATTTTTTCCAGGGGCCTTTATCAGAAAAGCTTCCAATACTGATTATTATTTCTATTGCACATCAGTTTAATTAAATCCAGAGATTTACATTTCTGGAGAACTTCCCTCTAAGTTTCTGAAGCTTCTGATGTCACACTGAGGGCTTCCATCTTGAAAGAAATCAAGAACCAACAAGTAATAGAATGAGGGTATCATTATCTGTCTTCAATATAGCTGATGTTTAAAAATGGGAGTTTATAGTATAGATTCTATTCTTGATCTCATACTGAGCTACTCTGGTTATACCTTGATCTACTTGGCTTGTGGGCTAAGGAAGCATAGCAAAAGGAAGTGTGATTGCTGCTTTTGTAGTTTTGGCAATAGGTAGGACAAGAATTAACCCTCTGGTCTTCACTTCTGGACTGGTTATTGTTTTCTTAGTTTATCCAGTAATGTTATAACATAAAGCCTGTACACATTTCCAGAGAACTTGGTCTAAACACCCTATTGTACCTTTTTACAACTTAGTCTTGAGAACAAACAAATAGTCTGCTTGTCCAGCCCAGTGTCATGCATAACTGACCAGCATCAAAATTTCTAGTTCCAAGAGACTTCTCAGAACTACTTACTTATTTTTAACACATAATAAGGCAATTATTTCTTTTAACCTCTGACCAACTCAATGCAGCTGAAAGCCTTGAATTCTTTGCCTGATTGTCTTGTTTGTTAGCAAAGCGCGATACGTAAGCATCTGCTCTCTGCTCCTCTGTCAGCAAACATTGCAGAAAGACAGTAATTTATGGTATATACAAACAACGGCATGCAGGTACTCTGGCTGAATGGACATGACAAGGTTTTCATAAGCAACAATGGGAGTTCTGTCAGAGAGATCAGCAAGTGCTTATGAAAACTGGCCAAAGAAGGAGAGGTTTTTTTAGGAGCTAACAAACATTTCCAACATGAACAAATAGGGGTTTATTTGGATATGGCAAAATAAAGTAACCTAGCAAGGAGTTTTCAATTTTTTGTCAGAATGCCACTGTTCAGATCATATTGTGTAGGATTTAGAATATAGATTTAAAAGAGGAAAAAAATTAACTTTTTATTTAGTGTCATTATTAAACAGACTTGGAAAGGAGACCAAATATATACTGGACTGTTAATAAGAACTATAAAAAATGGTTTTCCTGTGCTGTAGCTATTCATGGTAGATGCAAGGGTAAGCACTAGTCTTCAATCTGAAGGGATACGAAAATCAATCTCACTAAAAAAATACAAAAGTCTGCACTCGCTGACATTTTGAAAACACAGTTCTTTCTTCACCATTTAGTGTGCAAAACTTTCTTGATCCAAGCAGCCAGCAAGGTTAGGGTTAAAAGGAAAGGAATATACAGTTCTTGTCAGTTTCCTCCATTTAAGTAAAAATGCGTAACCATAGCCCAATTCTACCTTAGGATATAACTCTGGTTACATCTCAATTTATAGAAATAATTAGATCAAATTAGATCATGGAAAGTTTAATTAACCAGGCATAGTTTTGAATTAAAGTCCATTTTCTGTGGAAATTGGAAAAAGCTTAAGTAATTCAGCACTCATTATATCATGATTTAGCATCATGGGGGCTGTAAGTCAGAATCTACAGAAAGAAGCAAAGGATACATTCATTCTCCAAGGTTTTAGGCTGCATTTGGGTGTCTGGTGGCTCTTCTAGGAAAAAAAATAAACACATTTTGAATGGTCACAGGAGAATATCAGGCCCAGCTTTCAATAGGGCAAAAGTTCATTTCTTCCATTAGCTAGGCTCCAAATTTCATGTCATAGTTCTTTAACATGCCTCCACCATAAACCACTTTTAGAATAATTCTTACTTTTTTATATTTTTGAAATATGCACATAATCTACTACCAAGATGAAAGGGACCCTTATGAAATATTTCACCCAGTGCAACAGTGTTTAATTATAATTAATTCTATTAGCATTCATTATGATAAATTAATTTGTATTAATGTGGATATAATCTCATAATTTGATCAGAATTTGGAAGTAATTAATTTCCACCTAAGAGAAGAGTTATGTATTACACAAAAAGGCCAGTTTCCAAACTTGCTCTTAAACACAATTTACTTCCTTGTGTGTTACACAATCTGTAAACTAGCACAAGAATCATCTGTAATATACTGCATGGTACAGCATGACCTCATGTATGCAAGTTCCAGTACACTGTAAGTCTCTGGGCTTCCTTATCACCCATCTGAATAACCCTTTCACAAGGGAGTAATTAAATATGAGCAAAAAGGGTAAAATAATTGATTTTGTTTATCTTGCCTGAAACACTTTTTGTCCAAACAGAAGAAGTTAGTCCAACTGGAATATTTGAAGGTATTACACATATGTTGTAAATGTCTAGCAATAGTACTTCCGACAAAGTTTTTATTGATGTAAATGGGTCTAGCAGCACTGATTTATACATATATATATTCACTATATATATTAAAGCAGTTAAGGAGCAGGAACTAGAATGTGTTTGTGAAAATATGTTGAGAGAGATATTGTGGGACAGACTTTACCCACTATGGTTTTTGTTCCACAGTGCTCTAGGAATCAAATCGTTTCACTGACATCAATAGGAGCTATTATTCCAATAGGAGCAGGGAGATGAAGGCAAAGTTCACCGTGAGTAAGGGTCTGTCTGGCTACTAGGAAAGTAATATTAAGATTGCTTACATTTTAATGACTGGAAAACTCTTTAAAACATCCATCCATGCTTTTGGGTGAAGTGAATAATGTCCGCTAAAGTTACAAGATTTATGATGTATGTCAGATTCAATTTCATTAAAATAAAACAACTAAAAAATGTGATTCTCTGCCTTTAAGATGAAAACCATATGCAAAGAAAAGTATTTTTCTCAATTGGTGCAACCACTGAGAAACAACTATGTTCAATTAAGAAGTGTTATTTATTATCTATCTATCTATCTATCTATCTATCTATCTATCTATCTATCTATCTATCTATCTATCTATCATCATATTTATAAAACAATTTAGAAGAATTCACCTCCCTGACACTTGCCAGGGATTGCTCTGAGGGAGTTCTATCACTATTTCAAAAGTGAACCTTCAGTGATGCTTCAGACATAAAAGTGGCGCTCGATAATTATACTGAAAACCCATATCAACTCTGCCTCTCCTCCACATTCAGAATGAGAAACCAGCTCCTTTTCCCAGACAATTCTTAGTACTCAGCTAATACCTATGACTTAACATACTGAAAAGCCATATTCCATAATTGCTGTATTGACTGTGATAAGACATTGTTCTTACAGGCCCAGATATGTGAACTGTGAAATTCCCTTCCCAAATTTCTGATTGTTTTAAGATTAATATAAACCTGTATGGTCCCAGATGTACCCAGTTGTTAAACTGAGCAATCTGCTGTGCAGTCAATAGAAGATGCATGTGCACATGTGAGTTCAAAATGGGGCTTTCCACTTTCTAGGGTGTTGAAGTTTGAGTGTACAATTCAGGTTGCACATTCAAACAACTGAAAATTTTACATTTAGCAGATGTTTAATGGATCATACATATGCTGTATCTATATCACAAGTACAGGTAAAAATATTTAGCCAATATTTAGAAAGATGGAAACTCACCTTTTCCTATTTAAAAATGAAAAATAAAAACACGTATAAATATCTGTTTCCCTGTTAACTGATGCTATTTCTAGAATGATAAATTGTGAACATTTTTTTTGTTTATTTGTCCCCAAAGCACACAGAAGAGTGGTTTTGTCTAAAGGATATAGATTTTTTTTCTAATGTTGAATTTACATGGATATAATACTCTTTTCCCTAATGCTAATGAGCAATCTGTATTTAACCTGTATCACACCTAAACCAGGGAACATGAGGTGAACATTCCCTTTGACTAAGACAGACTCTTAACTTTGCTTGGCATACTCACTGTTCTTTTTCATTTTAGAATAAACCAAAACTTGTGATTTTTAATTCCTATGTCTGATGTTTCATTATTAAATACAGACGAAGTTTTATTTGTCACTGTTCCAATAAGTTCCCCCCCCCCCCAAT